>JANAVB010042819.1:5602931-5870431 GCA_029216955.1 Iris pallida
GTCAGAGAGCAAGACATCCCGAAGACAGTATTAGATCTAGATACGGACATTGGGAGTTCCTTGTTATGCCATTTGGAGTGACCAATGCGCCAGCGGTATTCATGGATCTCATGAATCGTATCTTCATGCCTTATTTGGAACAGTTTCTGATAGTGTTTATAGACGACATCTTGGTCTATAGCAAGAATGAGTCAGAGCATGAGCAGTATCTTTGTATAGTTCTTCAGATTCTCAGAGAGCACCAGTTGTACGCGAAGTTCAGTAAGTACGAATTTTGGTTTAATCGCATTTCGTACTTAGGTTACATCATCACCAGAGGTGGAGTGGAAGTTGACCCCCAGAAGATATTGACCATATAGATGTGGCCACCACCTAGCACCGTCGCAGAAGTTCAGAGTTTCCTAGGATTGGCTGGCTATTACCGACGATTTGTATCAGACTTTGCTCGGATTTCAGCACCACTAACGCAGTTGGCCCGTAAGGATGTGCAGTTTGCTTGGACAGCAGAGTGACAGAGTTTATTTGAGAAGTTGAAGCAGAGATTGATGACGGCTCCCATTCTCACGCTTCTAGATGGTACTAGAGGATTTTCAGTTTATTGTGATGCTTCCGGCAGAGGATTGGGATGCGTCTTGATGCAGCATGGTAAGGTAGTAGCTTATGCGCCACGTCAGCTTCATGATCATGAGAGGAATTACCCAACCCATGACTTAGAATTAGCAGCGGTGGTTTTTGCACTCAAGTTGTGGAGGCATTATTTGTATGGGGATCGGGTGGAGATTTTTACCGACCACAAGAGTCTTAAGTATGTGTTTACCCAGAAGGATCTTAACATGCGTCAGAGAAGATGGCTAGAGCTACTTGTGGATTATGACATCAACCTGCAGTATCATCCTGGTAAGGCCAACGTTGTTGCAGATACATTGAGCAGAAGAGCAGAAGTTTATTTCTAACAGCGCAACCAGAGTTATTAGCAGATCTTCAGAAGATAGGTATTGAGGTTGTTCTTCCCACCAATATGGCATTAATGGCCAGCATACATGCTCAGTCCAGTATAGTTGAGAGGATTAAGTTAGCTCAGTCAGCAGATTCTAAGCTTCAGCGGCTTAGGACAGAACATGTAGCAGGACGGAGACCAGAGTTATGTATTCATGAGGATGGTACACTTCGACATGGGAGGCATCTTTGTGTACCCAGTGGTGATATCATACAAGAGATCATGGCAGAGGCTCACAGTTCTCAGTATTCAATTCATCCCGGTAGCACGAAGATGAACCGAGACATCCGTCAGCATTTCTGGTAGAATGGCATGAAGAGGGAGATAGCAGTTTGTCTCTTGTTGTTTAGTTTGCCAGCAAGTTAAAGCTGAACATCAGAGGCCAGCTGGACTTCTTCAACCTTTACCGATCCTATAATGGAAATGGGAGCATATTACTATAGATTTTGTAACTGGATTACCTAAATCCACAACTGGAAGAGATGCTATATGGATTATAGTTGATCGTATCACGAAGGTAGCTCATTTTCTCCCTTCAGAGTTGTTCATTCGACGGATCAGCTAGTAGAGATGTACCTCAGGTAGATAGTCAGGTTGCATAGAGTACCAGTCAGTATTGTATCCGACAAAGATTCAAGATTCATATCGCACTTTTGGCGGAGTCTTCAAGAGAGCCTGGGGACTCGACTTAAGTTCAGTTCAGTTTATTATCCGCAGACAGATGTTCAGTTAGAGCGCATGATCCAAACTCTTGAAGATATGTTGCGGTCATGTACACTCGACTTCGATGGTTCGTGGGAAGATCACCTGCATCTCGTGGAGTTCTCCTATAACAATAGATTCCATACTAGTATCCAGATGGCACCCTTTGAAGTACTATATGACAGAAAGTGCAGACCACCTTTAGCTTGGAATGATGTCGACGAGAGGCAGATGCTTGGTCCAGAGATGATTATGCAGACAATCGAGGTGGTCAGACAAGTCAGAGATCATCTTCGAGTTGCACAAGACCGTCAGCGCCATTGGGCCGATTCTTATCGACGTTCGCTTGAATTTTCTATCGGCGACCACGTATTCCTTAGGATCTCGCCTACCCGTGACATCATTCGATTCGGCGAACGGGGAAACTTAGTCCTAGGTATAAAGGTCGTTTGACATTCTAGAGCGAGTAGGTGATGTGTCCTATCGTCTCGCTCATCCGCCGTCGTTACATGAGGTGCATGATGTCTTCCATGTATCATAATTACGACGGTATATTCCGAATCCGAGCCATATCCTTAATCATTCGGAATTGGTTGTTGGTACCAACCTTTCGTATGAGGAAAGGCCTGTATCCATATTGGACCGAAGAGAGCAGATACTCAAGAACAAGACTATTAGTTTAGTCCGTGTTGCTTGGAGCCATCACTCTTTAGGTGAGTCAGCGTGGAAACGTGAGGATGATATCCGATCGCAATATCCACACCTGTTTGACTCATAAGGTATAATGTCTTCCTTATGCCTTATACTTTTACTTCCTTGCATGCATGAATGATTGCTTGGTTGACTGCTAGTCGTAGATTGCCAGTATTAGTATAGCTCGCCCCGACACCTCTAACCTCTTGATTAAATTTCGAGGACAGAATTCTTTTAAGGTGGGTAGAGTTGTCACTTCCGTTTTCCGTTATACGTTTTTTCAGGATACGTATACGGATTTCTGACAATTGTCAGGTGTCCCATATTTTTACTTATTTTGCTTAGCTTAGCCTTGGTTTAAATCTTGACTTGATTGGTTCAACTTGTTTCAACATGACTTGGTTTGGCTTGGTTTGGTTTATATTGGGTTGAGATGAGAGGGGTTGCTATATAAGTCAACTTCTTCTCTCTCCTCCATTATTTGCATTTACTTCTTCATCTACTTCATTTACTCCTCCCACCTACCAAGCCTAGGCAAGTGCAACTTGCTTCATGATGGATCTCAAGTTTATTTTTCCATTCTCTTCCTTACTTGATTCTAAGCCTCTTTAGAACTTGACATTTTTGGATTTGATGGATAGATTCTTGTAGATCTATGTTTGTAACTTTTAAGTTTTTCTTGGTTTTGATATCTAAAACTTAGTTATTTTCAAAATCTAATAGTTCCATGTTTTGAGAATTCAATTCTATCCAATTTTGGCTTTTGAACCGCTTGATTTCGACTTCGTATGAGAAAGTTATGCCATTTTTGAGTTTATGGGTTCCCCACACCTTTTGGTGCTGTTGGGACGACGAACAGTGCCGCGCGCCCGCGCGCCACGCTTGCACGCAACGTGCGTCATGGGCGATTTTGCCCACACGCATGCGCAACTTGCACGTCGCGCGCCCGTGCATTTCTCTGTCGCGCGCCCGCGCCGCGCTTGCGTGCAACGTGCGTCTGGGCGATTTTGCCAGCGTGCAATGCGCAACTTGCGCGCCGTGCGCACTTCTCTGTCGCACGCCCGCACAATTTTCTGCCGTGCGCCCGTGCACCGCGCTTGCATGCAACATACACCGTGGGTGATTTTGCCCGCACGTAACGCGCAACTTGCGCGGCTGCGCGCCGAGCACTTCTCTCGCGCGTCCGTGCGCCGCGCTTGCGCGCAACGTGCACCGTGGGCAATTTTGCCTGTGTGCAATGCGCAACTTGCGCGACCGCGCGCCCGTGCGATTTTCTGTCGCGCAATGTGCGCCGTGCTTGCGCAACGTGCGCCGTGGGCGATTTTGCCCGCGCAACTTGCGCAGGTCACTCCAAATGACTGTTTTTGCCCATTTGGGATATTTTGTAGCTAAAATCTTAAAAAACTCAAAACATGAAAGTTGTAGATCTTTTCCTTGGCTTCAAGATGATGTCACTAGTTATTTTATGCAAGTTTCTCTCATTCATAATGTAAGAATAACACACGATAGTGGCCTGTTAAGGCACACTCTTAACAAGTATCAAGTAACATGATAATTCTTGATAGTGACCCGTCGTGGTGCACTCTTGACAAGTAACTTGACATGATAATTCTTGATGATGGTCCGTTGTGATGCACTCTTGACTTGATAAAGTAAACCTACATAATAATCTCGATATGCCCTTCTAAGTAACTCTTGTCTTGACACCGTGGGTGTTTGTGCTTGTATAAGCTACATGCCTCGTCTTGCATCATGTCTAGGATATGAATTCCTGATTTCCATGGTCAGGGATTCATACTGAATATGACTAGGATAATGACTAGTGATCAAGTAGTTCATGAAGAGATTTTCCAGCTACAGGCAGTCCCGTTATCTGGACGCTTTAATTGGACTTGTAGCCTGCCGTCGAGTAGGGCACATTTTTAGCACACTGTCATGTGTTGCACCTCTAAGTCACCTAATCCAACTCTCTCAACTTGTGATCGGATAACCTGGATTAAAACTGCAGGGCTTGTGGCTGTTGGAACATCTCGATGCATCTTGCTAGTAACTAGGCTTGAGATAACCCTAGTTAGTTAAAGTATCAAGTCGTACTCTTTGCATGGCCGTGAATGATGGATGGAGTCCTATCTTATCTAGTCTTGCCTAGATCCAGTACATGGCTATCTCAGGACATGCTTTTTTTTGCTTTACTTTATCGATAATTGGTTAGAGACTAAGTTCTGTTCAGGTGAAGGGTTACAACCTCGGTCCTTGTTTGGTTTACGGGTTGTAACTTGGTTACCAGAATAGTCCGTTAGTCATCTTATCGTTTATCACCCTGCTTTCTCTAACTCATGTCTTTCGTTATCCTTTACGTATCATGTGCTAATATGCTGGTTTTAGTTCTTAAGTGAAGCCTCCCTTGTGGCACTTGCTCTTTCTGGGGCCTGTCCAGCTGGTTTTGTATGGCCAGATTTCAGAGTAGCTTCCGAAGATCTCCTTGTCTTCCAGCCAGATGATGGCCACTAGGCGCAACCTTGACAACGAGTGGTTTCTTATTTTGCTCTCCCACTTCCTGGTAAAAATATTCTTTTGAGGCGTTTAGCCGTCGAGCAAGTGTTAGCTCATTTGTATCTTATTTACTGTCTTACGTGCTGTAACATGATTGACAAATCCTAGGATTGATCATGTATGACTGAAACTCTTGCTAGTCTTTACATTTTGTATGACTAACTTCATGATCATCTGAATATGTGATGTTTGGGACGCCTTACCTTGTATGTCTGATGATCTAACATCTTGTAACATTTACTTACTTGCTTGAGATTGAGACACTAGGCTAGTTCATGACCATAAGAGACTGTTGGCTTGTAGATAAACACTCATGCATCTAGACAGCCGTGACCATATATCGAGGTAGATTATACTTCAATGTACGTAGCTGGCTGTGTCTGTCCCCCGCTCTCCAGTATTCTGGTTCTGGGGCGTGACACAGTTTAAGTGGTGGCCCATGCAGGTCTTGTAAATCAAGATGTGCGATGGTTTCACTGAATAGATGTTAAAAATAGCCTTAATTCTCTGTGTAAGTACCGCAGAGAATGGTCATTCCCAATGTTAAAAATATGAGAATGGCCATTCTCCGTGTTATAATCACGGAGAATTGTAATTCTTCGTGTAAGTACCACGGAGAATGGTCATTCCCAGTGTTAAAAATATGAGAATGACCATTCTCTATGTTATAATCACGGAGAATTGACATTCTTCGTGTTATATTGACAAAAAATTTCCATTCCCCATGTAAATACCATAAAGAATGACCATTCCTAGTATTAGTAAACATGAGACTGACCATTCTTCGTGTAAAAATCACGGAGAATGGACTTTTTAGTGTTAAAAAATATAAGAATGGACATTCTCCGTATTTTTAAAATGGAGAATGACCATTCTTCGTGTTAGAATGCAGGAGAATGGCCATTCTCCGTATTATAATGACGGAGAATGGCCATTCCAGTGTTAAAAGTATGAGAATGACCATTCTCTGTGTTAAGTTGATGGAGAATGATCATTCTCCGTGTTAATTAACACGAAGAATGGCCATTTCTCCGTGTAAGTACCACGGAGAATGGCCATTCCCAGTATTAAAAACATGAGAATGGTCATTCTCTGTGTTACAATCACGAAGAATTACAATTCTCCGTATAAATACCACGAAGAACGGCCATTCCCGGTGTTAAAAACATGAGAATGGCCATTTTTCATGTTATAATCACGGAGAATTGTAATTCTCTGTGTAAATATCATGGAGATTGGTCATTTTTAGTGTTAAAAACATGAGAATGGCCATTCTCCGTGTTATAATCACGGAGAATGGCCATTCTCCATGTTATAATCACGAAGAATTGACATTCTCCGTGTTATATTGAAGAAAAAATTTCATTCTCCGTATAAATACCACGGATAATGGCCATTCCCAGTGTTAGTAAACATGAGAATGATCATTCTCCGTGTAAAAATTACGGAGAATGGCCTTTTTCCTTGTTAAAAAAATAAGAATGGTCCTTCTCCGTGTTTCTAACACGGAGAATGACCATTCTCCGTATTAGAATACGGAGAATGGTCATTCTCCGTGATAATGATGGAGAATGGTCATTCTTCGTGTTAAGTAACACGAAGAATGGCCATTTCCAGTGTTAAAAACATGAGAATGACCATTCTTCGTGTTAAGTTGACGGAGAATGACTATTCTCCGTGTTATAATCACGGAGAATTTGTCACCCCCAGTTTTCAGAATAGGAGTATTTTGTCATTATGCATTTTTGAATATTTTTAAAATTTATGATATTATTTTGGGGTTGAAATTTATTTTATTTTATGATATTGTTTTGGGGTTATTTGAGTCGGGTTCGAATTTCAACTCAATTCGACTTGAAACGGGAACCCGGAGGGTAGTTTGACTCTAGTGGGACCCACACACTAGTTAGGCATGGCCCACATAATATTAATTTTAGTCCACATGATATTAATTTTAGTTAGTAGTTAGACTAATTATTTATGGATAGGTTTAGTTTAATTAGAGACTTAAAACTAGACTAATTTGACCTCAACCTTTAACCCATTCTTAATTTAAATCAAATAGATTAGTGGAGGGCATTTGGACATTTAAAATGAGGACACCTCACCCTTTTTGAGCAGCCACCTATGGGGGGATAAGGAGTGAGTCACCATCTCTTCCATTTCATTTTATCCATCCATTTTCTCTATCTTGTTCTTCCCCAAATTTTAGAGAAACAACTCCATAGATTTCATCTCCAAATCCACCATTTCTTCCACCAAAATTTCTTCTCTTCTCCTCTACTCCATAGTTAGAGGGTGCTAGCCAAGTTGGGAGGATTCGGAGCCGTTCGTGTCCTTTTGGAATCTCTACGTGTCGGTGTCGAGTCGGAAGGTTTTTCCTTTAAAACTCTCTCCCGGAAGGTATAATCTCTCTTATAATCCATCCCTACATTCATATAGGAAATTTTGAACCCATAGGAATGACCCCCATGGTTGTATCTCCATTTATGTCCATTTCGTGTCCATTTGGAGGTCATAGGAGTGTCCTTTTGTTGTGGTTGTGTCCTAGTGGGAAAAACCATATTTTGGACACTTATATGCATATATATATTGTAGGAATGATTAATTAGTGTTTTAATCTCAGATTTATATTTTAGAGAGTGATTGATCTTATTTAAGATGGTTAGAATAAGTTTATTTAGATAGCTATGTTGGTATCCAAGTATTTTGGCCTACATGTTTTTTTGTCCAAACAACCCAAATTCGTCATAATTTTTATCTACGTTTTAGTAGCTAGAGCAACTTAGAAATGTCATAACTTTTAGCTTATACTCCAATTAACCTCCCATTTTTTTAAAAAAAGCATATCAAAGTCAGCTTTCCAATATATATTTTAATAAGCCAAATTCATTATATAACTTTCTATAGAATTATTTGAGTGTCAGCTGTACGAAAGATGAACGCGTTTCGGTGTTTTTGCGATTCCGGTATTGCTGAGTAATACATTCTGCTCTTGTAACTGAGCGTGCATACGCTGCTGGGCTAACATCTGGTATTTCTGAGTAGCCATCATTCCTCTCATGATCTCCAGAAGAGCCGGCGTGTCCATTTCGCAGGGGTAGGTGGAACTGTTGGTGGTGGTGGAACATCCGGATACTGTGATCCAGCTGCCGCTTCCACTATTACTTCTTCTTGGATAGCCTCTTGAGTTAGTACCGGCCCTTGTTGCTGACCAACATGGTCAGGTTGTCCGTGTTGCTCTTATGTTGTTGTCCAGTCCTGGCAGATGCGGACGAAGTGCCCCTAAGAAAAGGGACAAAAGAACAATCAAACGATCGGACAGGAAAGATCAATGAAGTCAAAGGATACCGGAATGTCAAGCTAGAGTCGAGAGTAACGAATCATGAGACAAGGGGGAACATGTGTGATTGAGACATCCAATAAATTAAAACACCCCACAAGTCTGAAATCAGACCTGCATGGGCCACCACTAAAACCTTGTCACGCCCCAGAACCAGAATACTGGAGAGCGGGAATGACTCAGCCAGCTACGTATTACGGGCGGATGAATACCGTATAATACGATCAATGCTGTCTAAAAGACAAGGGGGGCATACTACATGAAAGTCTCACTATGGTCACTTCACATCTATTGTCTCAATCATTCAAACAAGAAGCAATAACAGAGAACATTTAAGATAAAGCAATAAGGCGTCCCAAACGCTTAATCAAAATATTCTTGAGATCTGGCTTTACAAAACATAGCCAGATGATATAGCAAATATACACAATTGTTATCAGCTGCAGTCTGACTTAATTACAATTATGTAAAGGTAAGTACAAGACAATCCGACTAACATGTCGGTGCCAAACGGCAAAATATAAAGTAAGTAACAAAACGAGCGGGGAAGTAAGGAACCCACTCGAGTCCTCCTGCGATCATTCCTCTAGTATTGACCATCTTGGAGGTGGAAGTAAGTGAGTCCTCGGGGACCGGCTCTAAATCTGGCCACGCAAAACCAGAGAGGTTAGACCTCTAATAGCAAGTACCGCAAGGAAGCACGATATGAGACATTAAACCAGTAAATAAGAGAATATAATAATAGATCTCTGCTCGCTACTGGGATTCACGTAACATCATGACACTTCGAACCAACCTCCCAACCAAACAAGGACAGAAGTTGGCCCGTCATGTCCTGATGCTCTGATCATCTCAGTTAGGTAACAGAGTAGGTACAGTACACAAACAAATTAACTTAAACGGCCATCCAACTCCTACGGCTTACTACTGTGTCCCAAGTTATCCAGGGATTATGCAATAAGGATTTCTCAGTTCTTACTATGGGCAAGCAAGGCTAGTCTATCCAATCAATCAATTGCAATCATGAATTAGACGAGTCCCAGCGGGACGCCCGTCATCAATATACAATATACAATAATATAAGCAGATACCGCTCCCTGTCCGTGTGGCAGATTTGTAGTATCTGTGGGAACCAACCGGCCTGTCGGGCACTAATAGTCCCAAGAGGGCTGCCATGTAAGAACTCGGAAATCTATACTCTCCATGCAATCATTATTTTATTTAACTTAGTAGCTTCTATGTTAAGTGAAATTCCATGCCGTGGATCATGGTCATTCAGAATGAGTACTTTCGTACAAAGTACGATATGCCCAACTCTACAACGATACCCGTGCGGTTAGGTTGTAGGTCTTACATAGCGTAATGCAACAATCAAAACTAACCATGGAATAAATCATGCCTTGACCATAAAGTACATGCTACTTTTGTAGAGAAAATAAAAAATAAATTGTAGCCTGCATGTATCTATATGTCAATATTTAGGATTGGCCAATCGATTGCAAATATGAACGTGTCTTATTCCATTTAGTTCAATAAGACGACTAGCCAGTCTCTTAGTTCCATCTAGGAACGCATGATCAATAATTAATCAAGATAACCATCCATGTTCATTAATGTCAAATTCGAAAATAAAATTGGGAGATAAATAATGATTGGGAAATAAATAATCTCATGCGCTGTGGGAAGTGATTGAAAATAAATAATCTCATGCGCCTGAGGAAATGAATGGGAAATAAATAATCTCATGCGCCTGAGGAAATGATTGGGAAATAAATAATCTCATGCGCCTGAGGAAATGATTGGAAATAAATAATCTCATGCGCCTGAAGAAATGATTGGAAAATAAATAATCTCATGCGCCTGAGAAAATGATTGGGAAATAAATAATCTCATGCGCCTGAGGAAATGATTGTAAAATAAATAATCTCATGCGCCTGAGGAAATGATTGGGAAATAAATAATCTCATGCGCCTGAGGAAATGATTGGAAATAAATAATCTCATGCGCCTGAGGAAATGATTGGAAAATAAATAATCTCATGCGCTTAAGGAAATGATTGGGAAATAAATAATCTCATGCGTTGTGATTCCTGCACAATCGGCGCATGGGATACTCACGTTGCGTCTTCAGTACATGCGCGTAAGGAACCTACGCATGACACGCTCGGAGTCAAAAATGCGTTGCCGGGACTTCACGGCGCATGGCCTCCTCGCATGGCCTCCCGGGCGCATGGGGTTCCCGGCGCATGGGGTTCATCGTCCCCAAGCAGCTAGTTCAGCCATAAAAGTTCGGAAAACTTGTAATGGCCATAACTTACTCATCCGAAGTCGAAATCAAGCGAAACAAAAGCCAAAACTGCATGAAATTGAATTCTCTACAACATAGAACCATTAGTTTTCGAAAATAAGTAAGTTTTAGAGATCAAAACCAAGAAAAACCAAAAATGTATCAAACTTAGATCTACAACAAATAAGCATGGAAATTGAAAATGCTAAGTACTAAAGAGACTTAGAATCAAATAGGGAAGATGATGGAACAATAAAAATGGGGATCCATCAAGAAACAATTGGCACTTGTCTTGCTCTCCTAGGTTGGTGGGAGAGTTATGAGGAAGAAGAAGAGTAATGAGAAGAAGTAATGAAGAGAGAGAAAGGGTTTGGGTTTTTAAATGAAGGAGTGGTGGTAGGTGGGTTTATTTCGGTTCATGATGAACCAAATAAAACCAATCTGAGCCGAACCCATAGCAAAGCTAAAGCAGAGAATAAAATGCAGAAAATAAAATACAGAACAATAATTGCAAAAATAAATTAACATGAAATTAAAGGGATTTAAATACAGAATAATACATGATAAATATTAAAATATTTACATTTAAACAATACATGCATTCTAAAAATACGTATTCTGGGAATGGGAAGTGACACTTAATAAGAAGGGGCATGCTTCATGAGAAATGTTTTGAAAATTTAGAATCCTGCCTATGATGATCATGGTAAGGATTTAGATAGCAGAAGGTTGTAAAATCTGGATGGTAAACATATGAGGATTGAATTATCATAGGGAGACTAGTAAGGTAAAGATACGATTGGCAATTATGATCAGGTGAACTTCAAGGTTTCAGAGGCAGATGATACTTGATATTCCTCAAATCTAGATCTTTATTGTGACTCTCTAACGTTCGATCATAATATTTGAAGAATGATTTGATCGTTCCTTAACAGTATTCTCTCTTTAGAACTGTATCCCTAAATTATTTTATTCTGCAACTGATTTTATTTCGTGCTTCAATTTGATCTCCTTTATTTTGTGCATTAATTGTCACCTCTTGAACTTCCATTTCTATTTTGGATCCTTGATATTTCTTACCATGATTTTTATATTCGGAGTGTAATACTAGCTGTTACCCTCCCACAAATTGTGTACAAGGCCCAGACGAGTCCATCTTCATGTGGGCATATCATGTCCCATTAAACTCATCTCCTTGTATACTATCCTATTGATATGACTTTCGAGTCGAAATGACTAACTATGATCTATACCATAATATCAACTATTTTCGATTTCAATTAGAAATCCAACTTGACTCACTTCTTTTGACCCGACATGTGTTGGTGTTCTGCTTGATTCTTTAAATTGCTCAACTTTGTACTTTATCTTGATGGCTTGACCCGTTGTTCCATCACCCTATTAGTTAACTCTTTTAAGGTGGGTAGAATGTCTCACTACCCAGCAAATCCTAATCATTGTGAACCACATTGATAAGTTCATTTAGACTATTTAACTTCTTTCATCATTATCCTTACTTATATTTTGACTATCTTATGTTACTATTTTAGAACCAGTTTTGCAAGCTTATCTTCTTTTCGAGCTTGATCATGACATATATTATTGGGGGTTGACACCCACTAATATATTGTCTAATCAGAACCGGTGCAAGATGGCCTGATCAACCTATTGCACTTTGGTTCGCTTTTCATATATATTATTCTACGTGGATGGAGACATAGTTAAACTTGCCCTAGAGTCTCATCCGCGATAGCCTTGACAATTCCCTTTGAACTATTTTGTCATCTATGAGCCACGTATTGTACTCAATAATATCGTCTTTGAAATCTTTATTGTCTGCCTTTCACATATTTCAGAAAGACAAGACCCAATACTTATTAGACAGACCCGAGGTATCACATATAGTTTCCCTACCAAAGGAGGAAATTGATTCCATTCTATATCCTTGCATCATCCTTTAAATTCTAAATCCCTTGACCGACCAGTTGACTTGGTCATCCTTCTTATCATCCAATATATTGGAATTTATTCAATTGAATTAAAATCCAATTGTGACATGGAGGGTTCGTGAATTAAATGATACGAGAAAATAATTTAAACAGTTTAAAGATCTCATAAACTTGAGTTAGAGGTTTCGGATCTAAATTGGGACAATATGAAGAAATATGGAAATTGATTTAAAATGAATAGTATTATTCTTAATGTCACCCCCCAGAACCAGAATACTGGAGAGAGGGGGAATGACTCAGCCAGCTACGTATTACGGGCGGATGAATATCGTATAATACGATCAATGCTGTCTAAAAGACAAGGGGGTGCATACTACATGAAAGTCTCACTATGGTCACTTCACATCTATTGTCTCAATCATTCAAACAAGAAGCAATAACAGAGAATATTTAAGATAAAGCAATAAGGCGTCCCAAACGCTTAATCAAAATGTTCTTGAGATCTGGCTTTACAAAACATAGCCAGATGATATAGCAACATATACACAATTGTTATCAGCTGCAGTCTGACTTAATTACAATTATGTAAAGGTAAGTACAAGACAATCCGACTAACATGTCGGTGCCAAACGGCAAACTATAAAGTAAGTAACAAAACGAGCGGGAAAGTAAGGAACCCACTCGAGTCCTCCTGCAATCTAGGGCAAGTTTGACCTAGATTGACCTAGTTTTGACTTAGACTTGCATTCATGACTTAAATTAGTTTCCTTTTTCAGTATAAAACCCTGTTTAACTCATAGTATCTCATTTTAGGTCTGTGATTTACTCTGAGCGTCTGTTCACCTTATCAGCTCAGGACCACAGGCAAGTACATTTACTGATAGTTTTCATTGTCTTGATATCTACTATATCCGATTCAGTTGTAGTGTCTTACTTGATTCTCGACACGATAGTTCACGGACTAGTATACGTCGAATCTTGTCATGAGATGTTATTCCCAAATTTTCCTTGGTATATTGGTGTGTGATATCCATGTTTCATGTACTTATATAGACATTGATTTGGGAGTGGGCTGATCACCTGCTTTTGAATCCGTGTTATGACGTGCCATGTCCGGATCCATAATACTATTCGGGGATGGGGGAATTATTAGGGGTTATGTGATAAAAGCCTTCCTGTCACTATTTTGCTAGCGCCACCCTCACTTCACGTAGGGTGTAGCAGATACCCCATGTCTATGTTATCCAGGTTGGCCGACATGACCCTTTCAGATTTTCATGTGATTGTCGGGCCAAGTGGATAACCCTACCATGATTCTATAGCCGATCACATAGCTCTCTAATAATTTAAGTTACATTTTTATATTTATTTATCCTATGTAATGCCTGTTGTTCGTATTACGTATTTAAGAATACGTGTACGTATTTTATCTCGTATTGGCCATGGTTCATCTTGGTTTGGATTGGCTTGGGTTGGTTCGGCTAGGCTTGATTAGCCTTGGTTCATCATGAACCAAGGGTGAACCCCCTACCTACCACAACCAACCCCATTTATTAACCTCTTCCTATTCTCTTTCCTCATTATTTCCTTTCTTCTTCATTACTCTCCACCACCAACCAAGAAAACCCTAGCCTAGGCAAGTGCAATCTTGTTTCATGAAGAAACCCACCATTTTTATTGTTCTAACCTCTTCTTTGTAACTTTCTAATCCACATTAGAACTTGTCATTTTCTATTTTGAAGCTTGGATTTTTGTAGATCTAGAATTTAGTCATTTTTGGATTTTTATAGTTTTGATCTATTAAATTTCCTTGTTTTCAAGTTTTGATGGTTTCATGTGGTAGAGAATTTCCTTCTACCCAATTTTTACCTTTGGAAAGTTGGATTTGGACTTGTTTTGACCAAGTTATGGACTTTGGAAGCTTAGGGTTCAACCATGGAGTTTCTGCTATTTGGAGAAGATAGTGAGCAGTGCACGAGCTTTTTTAGCTTGCGTCACTGAGCTGTGCGCGCTCTTTAGCACAGCGCAGTAGCCTCCATACGCTGCCTTTTGGAAGCGTATGACTCGCATACGCTCGCTTGCTTGACAAGGAGTCGTATGGAGTCCATACGCTGCCTTTTTGGAGCGTATGACTTGCATACGCTCACTTAGATAGCCATGAGTCGTATGGAGTCCATACGCTGCCTTTTTGGAGCGTATGACTTGCATACGCTCATTTGGATAGCCATGAGTCGTATGGAGTCCATACGCTGCCTTTTTGGAGCGTATGACTTGCATACGCTCACTTGGATAGCCATGAGTCGTATGGAGTCCATACGCTGCCTTTTGGAGGCGTATGACTCGCATACGCTCGCTTGTGTGACAAGGAGTCGTATGAAGTTCATACGCTGCCTTTTTGGAGCGTATGTCTTGCATACGCTCACTTGTGTGACAAGGGATCGTATGGACCTCATACGCTGCCCTTTGTGAGCGTACGCTTACCTGAGCGTAGGCTTACCTGAGCGTAGCTTGACTTGAGCGTAGCCTGACCTGAGCGTATGGCCTTGGCTGACTTGGTCTTATGTCAGCATGTCACTTTGGTTTTATTTTCCTTAAGCTTGGCTCTTCTATAGCCCTGTATATTGATATTTTATTAGATATTTTACGCCTATTTTATATCCTTACGCCTTTTGTCATGAACTTGATAATCATGAATTTATTTAATAGGTTTGTGAATAATAATTGAACACGGCAGGGCAGGACAAGCATACCTGACATGATTATCTCGAATTACTGTTGCGACGGCTAACGTGACATGACCTGACAAGAATGACTAACCTGGACACCGTGGATGATTGCGTTTGCACAATAAACCAGTATTGTCTTGTATCATGTCTAGGATGGGATCCCTGAGTACCACGGTCAGGGATACCTACTGTAATTAACTAAGAGTAATAAACTAGAATAATTCAGTAGACATGAAGAGATTCCCAGCTACAGGCAATCCCGTTATCTGGGCACATTAAGTGGACTTGTAGCCTACCGACAAGTAGGACACACTTCCAGCACACAGTCATGTGGTGCATCCTTCATAAATGGACATTCGACCTGGATAACTTGGATGATCTGCAGGGCTTGTGGCTGTTGAAATAATCTCATTGCATCTTGCTAGTAACTAGGCCTGTGATAACCCTAGCTAGTTAAAGTATCAAGTCGTACTTTTGATTGGCCGTGATTGATTGGATGAAGTTATTCCAGCTTAGTCTTATCCTGATCCTGTGCAAGATCTTGACAAGACACGATTATTGATGCTTTCCTTAACAATAACGATCGGGGGACCAGTTCTGTTCAGGCGAAGGGTTACAACCCCGGTCCTTGTTTGGTTTAAGGGCTGTAACCTGGCTTCTGGAGCAGTTCCGTGTCTTCCCTTCCGTTATTGTCTTATTTGTACCCCGTGCCATGCTTGTCATGTTCTATCTTACTTCAGCAACATGATTATCTATAATGGCCTTAACAATAAAGATCAGGAGTCCAGTTCTGTTCAGGCGAAGGATTACAACCCCGGTCCTTGTTTGGTTTAAGGGTTATAACCTGGCACCCGGAGCAGTTCTGTGTCTTCTTTTCGTTTATTGTCTTATTACCTTATCCATAGTATTTGAGACGGATTTCCATTCAGGTGAAGGATTGCAATCCCGGTCCTTGTTTGGTTTAAGGGTTGTAGTCTGGCTACTTGAATGGTTTCCTCGTACTCAATTATTGTTGTTATTTCTGATAATTTAACTTTAATGTTCCTTACTATATGCTGGTTTTAGTTTCTAAGTGAAGCCTCCTTTGTGGCACTTGCTCTTTCTGGGGTCTGACCCAGCTGGTTTTGTGTAGCCAGATATCGGAGCAGCTCCAGAGGATCCACCGATCTTCCAGCCAGATGGTGACCACTAGACGGAACCCTGGCAACGAGTTGTCCTCCCACTTATTTGTAAAAATTATTCTTTTGAGGTGTTTAGCCGGCGAGCACGTGTTAGCTCGATTGCATCTTCATTTGCTGTCTGTCTACGGGCTGTAACATGATTGACAGATCCTAGGGTTGATCATGTATGACTGAACTCTTGCTAGTCCTGGCATTTTGTACGACTAGCTTCATGATCATCCAATATGTAATGTATGGGACGCCTTGCTATTATATATTTGGTGCTCTGACATCTTGTAATTACTATTGCTTGCTTGTGATTGAGACAATAGGCTTGTTCATGACCTTAGGAGACCGCTGGCTTGTAGTTAAACCCTTATGTATCTAGACAGCCGTGACTGTATAGTGAGATGGATTCCATTTCGTATACGTAGCTGGCTATGTCTGCCCCCGCTCTCCAGTATTCTGGTTCTGGGGCGTGACATCCTAGGAGGCTAAGTTCTGTTCGGGAGAAGGGTTACAACCCCGGTCCTTGTTTTGTTTAAGGGTTGTAACTCGGCTTCCGAATAGTTCCTAAGCAATCCTATAAATATATTGTCGTCCTATTCAGTACTCACATCTATTATACATTTTCTACTGATTTTACCATGTATTTCACATATCTTTGTCTTGTATTTCATTACACTGTCTCTTATAGAATTTGTCAATTCATATGGAACTGTTGTTGGTGTTTGTACTTGCTCATTTTTCTGACAGGATACCGTTGACATATTACAGATGATTCTGAGGCAGATTGCCCGACCTATTATGGGGTCAAGTCTGATGGAGTAGACCCGGGCTGTGGTTTGTTAGTAGAGCCACTAGACTTTGCTCACCCTGAGTAGTGTAGCTTAGTTAGGTTTGTCGGGCCTACGAGCCAGCTAGTACTTTTTAGACTGTAGTAGGTTTTTATATATTATGTGATTCTCTGGGTTGTTTGTGTATAGCTCTGGACTTGTGTGGATCTTGGACTTATTTTCTGTTCTCATCATTCGTATTTTTCTTTCCATACTATCTACCTTAGTTTTAGATTTGTGATTGAGACTGTATTGCTATGTCACCTCCATTCGGAGTGTATATACTGTACAGATACATTTATCTGTTTAGTTGTAGTATTTATAGATGACCTAGACAACGTTCTACCGCCGATGCTGCGGCGTAGGCTGGACGTAACCACGTACTCGTCCCCCTAATCAGGGTGCAGGTCGTGACAGAATTACAATTCTCCGTGTAAGTACCACGGAGAATAGCCCTTTCTAGTATTAAAAATATGAGAATGGCCATTCTCCGTGTTATAATTACGGAGAATTGCAATTCTCCGTGTAAGTACCACGGAGAATGGCCATTTTCAGTGTTAAAAACATGAGAATGACCATTCTTCGTGTTATAATCACGGAGAATAGACATTCTCCGTATTATATTGACAAAAATTTTTTATTCTTCGTGTAAATACTACGGAGAATGGTCATTTCCAGTGTTAGTAAACATGAGAATGACCATTCTCCGTGTAAAAATTACGGAGAATTGACATTCCCAGTGTTACTTAACACGGAGAATGGCTATTCTCCGTGTTTTTAACACGGAGAATAGTCATTCTCCGTGTTTTTAACACGGAGAATGGTCATTCTCATATTTTTAACACTGGGATTAGCCATTCTCTGTGTTACTTAACACGGAGAATGGCCATTCTCTGTGTAAAAATCACGGAGAATGGCCATTCCCAGTGAAAAAATATGAGAATAACCATTCTTCGTATTAAATAACATGGAGAATGGTCATTCTCCGTGTTATAATGACGGAGAACAGTTGACAGAAAACTAATTTTTTATAGAAAAAAATTTGTCATAAATTAGGATTCAAGAGTTTTTCGTTCTTCTTTCAAAACAATGCTAAATCTTATGGAGGGTGTCAATAAAGATGGCGGCCGTTTACCCGAGCCAGTTAATGATTCTTTAAAGAATATCGGTTTCTGGAATTTTGTCGAGGTATTCTACAAAAATAGAGTCAGCATTCAAGAATTTGCCAAGGTATCGGAAGGTCTTGAGAATTTGATAGGAACTTACTTGGAAGACAAAGATGACGTCGGGTACTTTCAATTGAGCACCACAGTTAAAATAACGCCAAATGTTGACGATACGGCAGTCATCTTCGGTCTACCGCTGAAGGAAGAAAGCGAGGATGATGTTAATTACAGAAAGTTGATCATAGAAAAACAACAGCAGGCCATTCCGCCAGAATCGTTGAGCCTGTGTAGAGATCACTTCAGAAGATTACAGACAAATTCTGTCACGTCCCGCTCCCAAATAATCGGACATGCCCAACCTACGTTGGGAGATACAACGTAGTAAGATGTACAAAGTATCTAATATCTCAAGTCACATCATGAAATCACATCACAGCATCTAAACACGTGCCAAATAATATTACAAATCACCAGGTCTTTATAATACAAAATTATTAAATTTAAAGTTAAACATGTACAACGAAATCCCAACCCATCACTGATCTCCACGTAGCCTCCAGGCTAGCTAAAATCAACCCGTCCTGCCACCCATAATGCTAAAGTAGAAAGTTCTGACACCTGCAACGTATCCAGTCATGAAAGGAGCAAAGTACAACCCAACAAAATGAACATGTACAATGTAAAACTGTGATGTAATGAGTACGAGAAAGTAAGAACGTGAAGTACAGGAAACTAAATACATGAACTGAACCTGAACCTGAAATGTAACATGGAACCTGACATGTGCAAAATTGAAACACATCTAGAATATGTGACCGACTTGGGTAGCACAGGGTACAGGGCACATGAATAAAGGTACGACTTAGGACCCGCGTGCACAGTACGGGGCCTAAGCTATCTACATGAATATCTGATCATGGGTTTGGTCACACATCTGTAGTATTTCCTCTCCCCAGACACAAGTAAAGTATATAAAACATGAGCAAGAGCACATGACCATATCGTGTAACGTCATGTCCAATATGAGATCAATGCAATGCAGAAATACAAAGTAGAGTTCAATCGTAGTGTACTTGCCTTTGTCCTTGCAGTTCGTTAAGTTTCAATGTCCACCTAAAATATGACAAAAATAGGTTAAATTATATCATGACATTATCTAGCTATCTTTTATCTAACTATCTATGAACTAGCTATTTATAATATCACTAGCTATCTATAAAACTAGTAATATTACAAATCAAAAGTATAGATAATGTTGGCAAGGAAAAATAATGCAATAACTAGAACTTGAAGATAATTTTTAGTATTAATAACATAGTTTTGGGTAAATACTATTTGTAACCAAAATATACATTTAATTAGACAAAACCCTATACTAATATTTGTAGATATAATCAATTTAAGTTCTCAAAATAGATTAAAATTGATTTTCAAACTTTATAAAAATATTAGTTAGTCATATAAATAAAATTTAATTATTAATTAGTTATTAGGAAAAACATAGTTAGACCCCATAAGATTTATAAAATATTAAAATATATTAGTCATAGAAAATTATTGACTATCTACATTAGTAATCTTACAAAATAAAAATACACATAAATTATTTCTTCATGTTAAATAAATTATTATTATTAATAATACATCAATATTTATATATAATCCCAGCCCACAACATGTTACTGGGCTGTTCGGGCCAGTCCAATCTCAGCAAATGGAACCCGAATATTCAATTGTATGGTTAAAACCCACAAAAAAATTAATTAAACTAGTAAGCTATAATGGGCTGTGAAGCCCGACCTAGATTAAATGAGTTAAATTCATCATCTTCTCTGCATAAAAGAATGGAGAAGAGGACACGGCTGCATAAAGAATGGAGAAGAGGAGGGATCTCTCGGAGGAGGACTCACCGAAGAGTGCGATGCCGGAGTCTCCACAGACGACGGAGACTATGGCCATGGAGACCACGGTGTGGGGTGCCGGAGACGGGCTCGAGGAAACCAGTCGGTCGGGAAGGGCGGCCACAATGGCGAATCTCGCACGGCTGCATCGACGGATCTCGCACAGCATCGTCGTCCGATCTGTGCATATACCACAGATCCGGCGAGGGTGACCGCGGAGACAAGGCTGGGTGCAGGGACGTTACTGGTCGGAACTGCGGCGGTGCTGGCCCGATAGACGTGCTCGAGATAGGTCGGCTGCGGCTTGGCGACCGAGTCTTGGTCGAGGCAAGCAGAGACCGAGCGACCAGATCTGACTCAGTGGAAGGGGTCGCACAGCTGATCACGGAGGAGACTCGCCGTCAAAGACGGATCTCACTGGATCCATGGAGATCGACGAGGTCTGAAGGAGTCGCCAGATCTGGACCAACAAAGCGGCAGCTCACGGCGGCGTTACTCCGGATCTGGCTGGATCTCATCACCGTGGAAACATCGTCGCTCGAGCCTTGCGGAACGACTACAGGTCTGGCGATGGATCGGAATCTTCAGCGAGGCGCCGTAGTGGCGAGTCCGGATGGAGACACTGTTGGAGAGGCGCCGAGATCTGGACACGACGACACTGCTCAGGTGAGGGCTTATGTGGTCTTGCTTCCATTGGTGATTTGGTGGTGGTCATGTCGATGAGCGGTAGTGAATTATGATGGCGGAGTGGCGGCAATGAGAAGTGGTAAGGCTGTAGCCAAAGGTCGGAGTGAAATTATGGAGAAGATGCTGGTGATGGTGATGGAACAATGGTGGTGATGGTTGTGTTGGATTATTCAATAATATAGGGCCACACATGTAAAATTAATTGTGTCGGGCTATCTAAATAATTAAGCCAAATTAAAGTGGTCTATTTGAAAATTGGCTTAAGGGTATAATTGTCATGGAATTAATGTGTAGATACCGGATATAATTCTAATTTGATGAGGGGCCAAATTAGAAATATCACAACACACATATCTATGTATATGTGTATTCATTAGGGTTAAGGTCCCCAACTTATACGGCCACCAAAAGAGAGGTTCTCTCTTTTTTCTCTTCTGCATCCCCATCAACGGAAAGAGAGGGACAAAGGATTCAGATTCACCTTTGTCATTAAGGGTCGTAGTAAGTTGGAAGATCGAACCCAATAAAGAGACGATCGCTTCAAGATCCATCAAGCCTAGCAATGGATTCAGTTACGCTTCCGTAATTTAATTTATGTTCTTCATCTCATGAATCGACATGGTACAATAAAAATCCAACAAGTGGTATCAGAGCCTCCATGTTTGATTTATGAGATCAAAATTTTCGAATAATTTTTTTTAGTATTTTTCAGGAACCCTAGATCGTTTCATCTAATTTGATTCAGGGTTACGATTGTTCAAACAATTTTTTTTATGATGATCCATTCAATTTAGAACATATACATCTAATGTTGCTTTAGAAATCGTGCATTCATTATGGAGATTCATACTTATGTTGAATAAGTACGAATATGGGTGACTTCAACTTTGGAGATTTATTTAATGTGTCAATTTAGTTCAAATCGATTTATTTATTTATTTTAACTAATGGTGAATATGAGATGGCTTGGGTTTAGTATTTGGTTTTAATATTCGTTGTTTGGATCCCAGCACAGAAGATGCGGTTTACTAAGCAACGATGGACTAATAAATAAATAAATCAATCAATCTAGTCAGCTATCGTTTATTCGGCTATACATTTTTTGTAGATGCACATCTTCAGTAAATTATTATATGAATTTCATGTTGTTGATCGGTCGATCGGTATTTGTCGATCCGATCTTCTAATACGGATGTATTTATAACAAAGTGCAGAAATGTATATATGTATCTTCTTGTTCCCATGTACAACATATATTTATTTTGTGGATTTCGGAATTCAAGAATTTTTCAGATTACACTTTGTTGACTAAATATTTTGAGGTTTATATGCACACTTTGAGAGTTAGAATCACAATTTAACTAATTGCATTAACATGGTCTTCTTTTATAAGATAAATTCATCACAATATTTTCATGAAATTTTTTAAGATGTGAGCATGATGCTTTAAGCCATTAGTCTAAATTTATATCGTATTGGGGTCTGATCTAGAATATTGTAATATTGGGACCATCAATTTTTAGTACATATACATATGATGATATGGAAATAATATTTTTAAATTATACAAAAGGATTCACATGTTTATGAGATAGTAGATAAATTTTGGTACAATCTTTATTGATTATTTGTAGTAATATTTTGATTGATGGATTTGATTATTAAATAATTAGTCTCCAAATTGGTCTAAAGTTTGCTTGTTCTTCTTTTAAAAAAGATTTTCTTTAGATATTTGGATACTTAAAGAGGAAAGAGTTGCTGATAATGCTCAGTTTAGACCAAATATGTTCAGTTTTGGATATATATTTTGGAGTTATTATTTTTAGTTAATGTCTATGAATTTTTCTTTGGATGCATATCCTCCGTAGATTATTTCATGAATTTTGTTATAGTGATAATATCCAATTTTGTCAAATTGTAATTCATGATTATGCTTTTGATTACTTTATTTGAGTAATAATCTTATGAATATGCATGTATATAAAGTTTTGGACATGATTCAGTTTTGTAAAATTCAGTCAACATTCAATTTTTTGGTGTCTTTTAAGACTAGCAATAGTTATCCAATATTCTAAGTAGACTCATTGAAACAAGATGTCGCCAAAGTGACCTCTCTTGCATAGATAGTCTATGAGGGTTGTCGGATGTTTGTGTGTGTATATTCATACGGGTATTAGCCGGCCCAAAGGAAGGTTAATACTTGGCCGAATTATACACATACTTGTGGTGATAAATGTGTGACAATTATACGGTTTACATGTGAATAATAACCTGATCCAAAGATAGGCTTATTATTTGACATGACTTATTGTCACCATTTGATCACTACACCAAGAGTACCACTTGCAGTTAATATCACTGTCCAAAAACTTGATATGAATGATGCACTAGGTATCTTGAGATGGGGTTCACCATTGTTTGGATTTGTTTGACTATATTTTACTCTTTGGTTATTAATTAGAGCATGTCCGTTTTTGTTTTGTTTTGTTCTCTTTACAGTTAATGTTGCTATAATATTTGTCAATAAGAATTTAGTTTCCAAGTTTAACGGGATAAACTTTAAGGGCAAAAGAAAATGAATACAGTAGCTGCTAAGGGTCCAGCTCAAAAGCAACAACAATATAAAACTAAGGATTGTTCTTTTGTGATAAGACATGACACATAAGGAAGAAATGTACAAAGTACCACACATGGCGTATAAAAAAAGTACATTTTTAAATTATGTCTGTTCTGAGGTTAATTTAGATTTAGTACCTAGAAACACATGGTGGTTAGATTCTGGTGCTACTATCCATATTACTGTTTATAGACAAGGTTGTCTGAGCTACCGAAAGCCAATTAATTGTGAAAGATACATCTCTATTTACAATTTAACTTTATTTAGGAACCGATTATTATTTTATGTGGGTGACAAAAAAAATAAAAAATCGGTAGAAGTTGATGCAATAGGACATTTTAGGTTATATTTAGGAACCGATTATTATTTCGATTTGATAGACACTTTTATTGTACCGTCTTTTAGATAAAATTCAGTTTCAGTTTCCTAATGGACAAATCTGGTTATCATTGTTCATTTGGAAATAATAAGTTTAGTCTATCTTTAAATTCAAATATTATTGGTAACGGTTCCTTTAAGGTCTATGATCGCCTATATTCAGCTGAAACTATTGCATCTTACAATGAAACCTTACAAGTGGAGTCATGTGGTACTAAACGCAAAATTAACAATAAATGTTTTTAGCCTCATTATGACATAAGCGATTAGGTCACATCTCTAGAAATAGAGTTGAACGACTTGTGTCTGATGAGATTTGGATTTATTGACTTTATAGACTTTAATGTCTATATTAATCTGTAAATGAAATACAGACCAAAGTTAAATTGTAAACAGCTACTTTATTGGCTATGCTGACAGATCGATGGGTTAATAATTATACGGTCCCACATAAATGATTTTTTTTTGAGACGAGAAGTGTAATATTTTTTTGAGGATGTTGAGTTTGGGGGAGAAATAAAGTCAAAGACATTATCTTTGAGGGGGAATCGATTGTGATTCCTACTATCACTTTTGACGATGTACAGGATCTTGTACCTGTCATTAATCAAGAAGTGAATTCAGAGCCTCAACAAGACAATGTCGAATTAGCTCTACAAGTCGTTATTGAGATACCTTGACAAGATAATGTAGCGTCACTCCCATTCAAGATAAGATAATTATTCCTGAGGAACAAACTCAACAACCTCAGAACCGGTAATGTTAAGATGGTCCGCAAGAGAAAGGAGAAATATAATTTCGGATTATATTGTCATATTTCTTTATGAACGTGAGGAAGAATGTGGATACTGGAAGATAATTTATAATCATCTTCCGTCAGGCCATGAAACGTTCCAGTTCTCAAAGTGGATTGATACAAAAAATAAGGAGTATAAGTCCATGCAAGATAATAAAGTTTAAGAACTTGTCCCATTACTAAAAGGTATGAAGTCCATTGGTTGCAAATGGACATTTAGAACCAAGAATAATTCGAAGGGTCATGTGGAGAGGTATAAAGTACGTCTTGTAGCTAGTGACTTTACTCAAAATTTTGGGATTGATTTTAAAGAGTTTTTCTCTTTGGTATATTTTAAAAAACTCCTTTAAAATAATCATAGCACATGTTGCACATTTTGATCTTGAATTACATTAAATGGATGTCAAAACGACATTTCTCAATGGTAACATTGATGAAACAGTTTATATGGTGCAACCAGAAAACTTTGTGTCGAAAGATCCAAAGAATATGGTTTGCAAATTGATAAAATCTATTTATGAACTCAAGTAAGCTTCTCGTCAAAGGTACTTCAAGTGATTATCTCGTTTGGTTTTGAGATGAACACTGTCGAATATTGTGTGTATCACAAGTTCAGTGGGAGTAGGAATAATTTTCTGGTTTTGTATATTGATTAAAGTATTCAATGCAAACCAGGTGACACCACACGTTAAAGGAGACAAATTCTTTCTCAAACAAGTGCCCTAAGGTTAGCCTTAAAATTAAGAAAATATAATAGATTTTTCCTTCATGATCAGTTGTAGAGAGTCTAATGTATGCTCAAGTATGTACGCGTCAGGATATTGCGTACATATTAGGATGTTAGGCAAATATTTAAGCAAATATGGATGGATCATTGGGTAGCAGCCAAACTACTTAAGTAATTAATAGAGAACAAGAAATTATATGCTCTTGTAGGAGATCGGATAATTCTGGAGATCATAAGGTATTTCGACTCTGATTTTGTTGGATGCCAACACAGCAAGAGATCCACATCAGGTTATGCAGACTAATGGAGATATATTTTGGATGAGTGTCAAACATGCACTCATAATTTCTTCCACCATGGCAGCAAGGTTTATAACATGTCATGGGGTATTTATTCAGGAAATATGGTTGCAAAATTTTGTCACAAGGCTGTGCCAACAGTACGGTGTTGAATGACCAAATAAATTATGGTGTGACAATAAATCAGCAGTACTGTATTCTAATAACAACAAGAACTTGTATAAGTTAAAGGATGTTGACATAAAATTTCTAGTTGTGAAGAAAAGAATTCAGAATGGTAAAAGTGTCCATATAGCACATATGGGTGTTACTTAACACGGAGAATGGCCATTCTCCGTATTTTTAACATGAAGAATGGTCATTCTCATATTTGTAACACTGGGATAGCCATTCTCCGTGTTACTTAACACGGAGAATGGTCATTCTTCGTGTAAAAACCACGAAGAATGGCCATTCCCAGTGAAAAAATATGAGAATGACCATTCTCCGTATTAAATAACATGGAGAATGGTCATTCTCCGTGTTATAATGACGGAGAACAGTTGACAGAAAACTAATTTTTTGTAGAAAAAAATTTGTCATAAATAAGGATTCAAGAGTTTTTCGTTCTTCTTTCAAAACAATGCCAAATCTTATGGAGGGTGTCAATAAAGATGGCGGCCGTTTACCCGAGCCAGTTATTGATTCTTTAAAGAATACCGATTTCTGGAATTTCGTCGAGGTATTCTACAAAAATAGAGTCAGCATTCAAGAATTTGCCAAGGTATCGGAAGGTCTTGAGAATTTGATAGGAACTTACTTGGAAGACAAAGATGACGTCGGGTACTTTCAATTGAGCACTACTGTTAAAATAACGCCAAATGTTGACGATACGGCAGTCATCTTCGGTCTACCGCTGAAGGAAGAAAGCGAGGATGATGTTAATTACAAAAAGTTGATCATAGAAAAACAACAGCAGGCCATTCCGCCAGAATCGTTGAGCCTGTGTAGAGATCACTTCAGAAGATTGCAGACTAATTCTGTCACGTTCCGCTTCCAAATAATCGGACACGCCCAACCTACGTTGGGAGATACAACGTAGTAAGCTGTACTAAGTATCTAATATCTCAAGTCACATCATGAAATCACATCACAGCATCTAAACACGTGTCAAATAATATTACAAATCACCAGGTCTTTATAATACAAAATTATCAAATTTAAAGGTAAACATGTACAACAAAGTCCCAACCCATCACTGATCTTCTCATAGCCTCCAGGCTAGCTAAAATCAACCCGTTCTGCCACCCATAATGCTAAAGTAGAAAGTTCTGACACCTGCAACGTATCCAGTCATGAAAGGAGCAAAGTACAACCCTACAAAATGAACATGTACAATGTAAAACTGTGATGTGATGAGTACGAGAAAGTAAGAACCTGAAGAACAGGAAAATAAATACATGAACTGAACCTGAACCTAAAATGTAACATGGAACCTGACATGTGCAAAATTGAAATACTATGTGACCGACTTGGATAGCACAGGGTACAGGGCACATGAATAAAGGTACGACTTAAGACCCGCGTGCACAGTACGAGGCCTAAGCTATCTACATGAATATCTGATCATGGGTTTGGTCACACATCTGTAGTATTTCTCCTCCCCAGACACAATTAAAGTACATAAAACATGAGCAAGAGCACAAGACCATATCGTGTAACGTCGTGTCCAATATGAGATCAATGCAATGCAGAAATACAAAGTAGAGTTCAATCGTAGTGTACTTGCCTTTGTCCTTGCAGTTCATTAAGTTTCAATGTCCACCTAGAATATGACAAAAATAGGTTAAATTCTATCATGACATTATCTAGCTATCTTTTATCTAACTATCTATGAACTAGCTATTTATAATATCACTAGCTATCTATAAAACTAGTAATATTACAAATCAAAAGTATAGATAATGTTGGCAAGGAAAAATAATGCAATAACTAGAACTTGAAGATAATTTTTAGTATTAATAACATAGTTTTGGGTAAATACTATTTGTAACCAAAATATACATTTAATTAGACAAAACCCTATACTAATATTTGTAGATATAATCAATTTAAGTTCTCAAAATAGATTAAAATTGATTTTCAAACTTTATAAAAATATTAGTTAGGGATATAACTAAAATTTAATCATTAATTAGTTATTAAGAAAAACATAGTTAGACCCCATAAGATTTATAAAATATTAAAATATATTAGTCATAGAAAATTATTGACTATCTACATTAGTAATCTTACAAAAATAAAAATACACATAAATTATTTCTTCATGTTAACTAAATTATTATTATTAATAATACATCAATATTTATATATAATCCCAGCCCACAACATGTTACTGGGCTGTTCGGGCCAGTCCAATCTCAGCAAATGGAACCCGAATATTCAATTGTATGGTTAAAACCCACAGAAAAATTAATTAAACTAGTAAGCTATAATGGGCTGTGAAGCCCGACCTAGATTAAATGAGTTAAATTCATCATCTTCTCTGTATAAAAGAATGGAGAAGAGGACACGGCTGCATAAAGAATGGAGAAAAGGAGGGATCTCTCGGAGGAGGACTCACCGAAGAGTGCGATGCCGGAGGGCTTATGTGGTCTTGCTTCCATTGGTGATTTGGTGGTGGTCATGTAGATGAGCGGTAGTAAATTGTGATGGCGGGGTGGCGACAATGAGAAGTGGTGAGGCTGTGGCCAAAGGCCAGAGTGAAATTATGGGGAAGATACTGGTGATGGTGATGGAATAATGGTGGTGATGGTTGTGTTGGATTATTCAATAATATGGGGCCACACATGTAAAATTAATTGTGTCGGGCTATCTAAATAATTAAGCCAAATTAAAGTGGTCTATTTGAAAATTGGCTTAAGGGTATAATTGTCATGGAATTAATGTGTAGATACCGGAGATAATTCTAATTTGATGAGGGGCCAAATTCGAAATATCATAACACACATATCTATATATATGTGTATTCATTAGGGTTATGGTCCCCAACTTATACGGCCACCAAAAGAGAGGTTCTCTCTTTTTTCTCTTCTGCATCTCCATCAACAGAAAGAGAGGGACAAAGGATTCTGATTCACCTTTGTCATTAAGGGTCGTAGCAAGTTGGAAGATCGAACCCAATAAAGAGACGATCGCTTCAAGATCCATCAAGCCTAGCAATGGATTCAAGTACGCTTCCGCAATTTAATTTATGTTCTTCATCTCATGAATCGACATGGTACAATAAAAATCCAACAAGTGGTATCAGAGCCTCCATGTTTGATTTATGAGATCAAAATTTCAGAATAATTTTTTTAGTATTTTTCTGGAACCCTAGATCGTTTCATCTAATTTGATTCAGGGTTACGATTGTTCAAACAATTTTTTTATGATGATCCATTCAATTTAGAACATATATATCTAATGTTGCTTTAGAAATCGTGCATTCGTTATGGAGATTCATACTTATGTTGAATAAGTACGAATATGGGTGACTTCAACTTTGGGGATTTATTTAATGTGTCAATTTAATTCAAATGGATTTATTTATTTATTTTAACTAATGGTGAATATGAGATGGCTTGGGTCTAGTATTTGGTTTTAATATTCGTTGTTTGGATCCCAGCACAGAAGATGCGGTTTACTAAGCAACGATGGACTAATAAATAAATCAATCAATCAATCAATCTAGTCAGCTATCGTTTATTCGGCTATATATTTTTTGTAGATGCACATCTTCAGTAAATTATTATATGAATTTCATGTTGTTGATCGGTCGATCGGTATTTGTCGATCCGATCTTCCAATACGGATGTATTTATAACAAAGTGCAGAAATATAGATATGTACCTTCTTGTTCCCATTTACAACATATATTTGTTTTGTGGATTTCGGAATTCAAGAATTTTTCAGATACGGTACACTTTGTTGACTAAATATTTTGAGGTTTATATGCACATTTTGAGAGTTAGAATCACAATTTAACTAATTGCATTAACATGGTCTTCTTTTATATGATAAATTCATCACAATATTTTCATGAAATTTTTTAAGATGTGAGCATGATGCTTTAAGCCATTAGTCTAAATTTATATCGTATTGGGGTCTGATCTCGAATATTGTAATATCGGGACCATCAATTTTTAGTACATACACATGTGATGATATGGAAATAATATTTTTAAATTATACAAAAGGATTCACATGTTTATGAGATAGTAGATAAATTTTGGTACAATCTTTATTGATTATTTGTAGTAATATTTTGATTGATGGATTCGTTTATTAAATAATTAGTCTCTAAATTGGTCTAAAGTTTGCTTGTTCTTCTTTTAAAAAAGATTTTCTTTAGATATTTGGATACTTAAAGAGGAAATAGGTGCTGATAATGCTCAGTTTAGACCAAATATGTTCAGTTTTGGATATATATTTTGGAGTTATTATTTTCAGTTAATGTCTATGAATTTTTCTTTGGATGCATATCCTCCGTAGATTATTTCATCAATTTTGTTAAAGTGATAATATCCAATTTTGTCAAATTGAAATTCATGATTATGCTTTTGATTACTTTATTTGAGTAATAATCTTATGAATATACATGTATATAAAGTTTTGGACATGATTCAGTTTTGTAAAATCAGTCAAAATTCAATTTTTTGGTGTCTTTTAAGACTAGCAATAGTTGTCCAATATTCTAAGTAGACTCATTGAAACAAGATGTCGTCAAAGTGACCTCTCTTACGTAGATAGTCTATGAGGGATGTCGGATGTTTGTGTGTGTATATTCATGCAGGTATTAGCCGGCCCAAAGGAAGGTTAATACTTGGCCGAATTATACACATACTTGTGGTGATAAATGTGTGACAGTTATACGGTTTACATGTGAATAATAACCCGATCCAAAGATAGGCTTATTATTTGACATGACTTATTATCACCATTTGATCACTACACCAAGAGTACCACTTGCAGTTAATATCACTGTCCAAAGACTTGATATTAATGATGCACTAGGTATCTTGAGATGGGGTTCACCATTGTTTGGATTTGTTTGACTATATTTTACTCTTTGGTTATTAATTAGAGCATGTCCGTTTTTGTTTTGTTTTGTTTTGTTTACAGTTAATGTTGCTATAATATCTGCCAATAAGAATTTAGTTTCCAAGTTTAATAGGATAAACTTTAAGGGCAAAAGAAAATGAATACAGTAGCTGCTAAGGGTCATGTGAGAGGTATAAAGTACGTCTTGTAGCTAGTGACTTTACTCAAAATTTTGGGATTAATTTTAAAGAATTTTTCTCTTCGGTATATTTGAAAAACTCCTTTAAAATAATCATAGCATATGTTGCACATTTTGATCTTGAATTACATTAAATGGATGTCAAAACGACATTTCTCAATGGTAACATTGATGAAACAGTTTATATGGTGCAACCAGAAAACTTTGTGTCGAAAGATCCAGAGAATATGGTTTGCAAATTGACAAAATCTATTTATGAACTCAAGTAAGCTTCTCGTCAAAGGTACTTCAAGTGATTATCTCGTTTGGTTTTGAGATGAACACTATCGAAGATTGTGTGTATCACAAGTTCAGTGGGAGTAGGAATAATTTTCTGGTTTTGTATATTGATTAAAGTATTCAATACAAACCAGGTGACACCTCACATTAAAGGAGACAAATTCGTTCTCAAACAAGTACCCTAAGGTTAGCCTTAAATTAAGAAAATACAATAGATTTTTCCTTCATGATCAGTTGTAGGGAGTCTAAAGTATGCTCAAGTATGTACGTGTCAGGATATTGCGTACATATTAGGATGTTAGGCAGATATTTAAGCAAATATGGATGGATCATTGGGTAGCAGCCAAACTACTTAAGTAATTAATAGAGAACAAGAAATTATATGCTATTTGTAGGAGATCGTATAATTCTGGAGATCATAAGGTATTTCGACTCTGATTTTGTTGGATGCCAACACGGCAAAAGATCCACATCAGGTTATGCTGACTAATGGAGATATATTTTGGATGAGTGTCAAACATGCACTCATAATTTCTTCCACCATGGTAGCAAGGTTTATAACATGTTGTGGGGCATTTATTCAGGAAATATGGTTGTGAAATTTTGTCACAAGGCTGCGCCAACAGTACGGTGTTGAATGACCAAATAAATTATAGTGTGACAATAAATCAGCAGTACTGTATTCTAATAACAACACGAACTTGTATAAGTCAAAGGATGTTGACATAAAATTTCTAATTGTGAAGAAAAGAATTCAGAATGGTAAAAGTGTCCATATAGCACATTAGGACAAACTCCATGTTAGCGGATCCGCTCACAAAAGCATTATCACCCAGGGTCTTTCATAAGCATACTGCTCATATGGGTGTTAATTAAGAATATGGCAATATAGTGGGAGTTTATATTTTATGTATTTGGGTGCTATTTGGTTTTGGACACATTTATGTATTAAAGTATTTTTGATATTTATCTGATCAGATATATGGAAATTCAGTTCATTCTGTTTTTATTATGTTAAAGTATTGATCTCATTAAAGTTAAGGAGGACCTGTTGGAAATAGATATGTATTGATCACATTGCGTATAATTTCCATGCTACGCATCCATGATTGATCTATGTCGTTTAGCTATATTGGTATATGTGACCATTGATGGTTTAGTTACGCTATATGTGACGAATGCCGCTTTGATCCTATGTTGATATGGTTAATGGACGAGATTGTCCGGATATACCCTAAGGATTAAAATAGCAATTTATGAGCTCACTAAGGTTAACACAATTATAAGGTTACATATGTGGCACAGTGGGAGATTGTTGGATTATTCAATAATATGGGGGCACACATGTAAAATTAATTGAGTTGGGCTATCTAAATAATTAAGCCAAATTAAAGTGGTCTATTTGAAAATTAGCTTAAGGGTATAATTGTCATAGAATTAATGTGTAGATACCGGAGATAATTCTAATTTGATGAAGGGCCAAATTCGAAATATCACAACACACATATCTATATATATGTGTATTCATTAGGGTTATGGTCCCCAACTTATACGGCCACCAAAAGAGAGGTTCTCTTTTTTTTTCTCTTCCGCATCCCCATCAACATAAAGAGAGGGACAAAGGATTCAGATTCACCTTTGTCATTAAGGGTCGTAGCAAGTTGGAAGATCGAACCCAATAAAGATACGATCGCTTCAAGATCCATCAAGCCTAGCAATGGATTCAGGTACGCTTCCGCAATTTAATTTATGTTCTTCATCTCATGAATCGACATGGTACAATAAAAATCCAACAGGTTGCTGTTGGAGCCAAAGATGGGCGGTGCTCCAGGAAATCGACTGGGAAAGACTGCAGTGGAGGCGAAGACGATGACGAGGAGACGGGAATGAGCAGCACCTCGTCGGAGTCCGGTTGCGACGCGGCGGATGATACCTGACAGTTGATCAATTGAGAGAGGAGAGAGAAAGTGAGTGTATTGTAATAAAATATTAAGAATCTTCTAGTTAAAAGGGAGGGAGTGGAGTGCTCCACAAGTAGAGTGGTATGCTAGTAATTTAGAGTAGATCTAGGGGTCAAAGCAAGAACTCATAACTGATCATAACTAACCCATAACTAATTAATAACCAATCATCTATTTATGACTAAATCATTAAGTTGAGCTAACTAGCCCACTAACTATTCCCTCATTTAGAGTATCGGCCTTCCAAGCCCCAAGGCCTAATATTACCAATGCCTAAACCATTTAATTCTATAACCAGCTAGACTTGAAGCCCAAACTATTACGTTAAATGAATAACTTGGGTTTTGGCCCTAGCCTACTCTAATAAAACTAAAATAAAATAGTAACAAAGCTAATAAGTTAATCAAGAAGGAATTTAGCGAGATTTACTAGGCTTCCAGCCTAAGTCGACTAGGGTTTATAACCTTTAACATTTTATCTGATAAGAGAGAAACAAGGGAAATGGTAGCCACACGAAACGAAAAAAAGAAGAGTGAGAAGGATGGAATTTAGGAGGGCTAGGCGACTCAATATTAGATAATACAATGATCCTGAAATGAAATTGATTAACTAAAATAATAATCAAGAAAAGGAATTTACAACTGAAAAATTTTAGTACCAAATTTTTTTTAAAACTAAAAATTCAAAATCGTTGTAGTTACAAATTCCAAGACCAAACAAAGAGAAGCCACGAATACGGAAGTGAGGAAGAAGTTCTTTGAATTGCTAAAATGGCTTCGTGATGGAGATAAACGAATTAAACCAGATGATTTGGCCAAGCTAATAATATTCCACTTGTGCCAAACAGTATTCTTCATAAGGTCTGGCGGTTCTAATTTACCGTACAGATTCTTGGCCGTGGTAGACAGTGTAGAAGTAATAAAAAGTATCTGCTGGTCAAGGTTAATATTGGCATATGTCATGGAGAGCATCAAGAAGGCAACAAGTAAAAATGTTGGGGGGATTACTCTAATGCATACATCAAGATTGAAGGTTGCACACTATATTTTCTCCACTGGTTTGCAGAACATAGTAGCCTTGTGGAAAGGAAGTTCGACCCAATTCCTGAATACCCAAGATTCTTCACATGGGATGGGTACGCAATCTCACTCTTCCTCAAGAACGAATATCATAGCAAATTAAAATCGAAAATGGTATTCAAAGATTTGGTTATATCTGTTAGGAAAGAGGGTGGACACAAAGAAGGTGAGCACCTATACAAGAAGAAGGTGCACGAGAGGGAGAGGGACACCACCAAACAGGTGGAGATAAGATTGCTGAACAAGAGAGACCCCAACAAGCTGAAATAAACACCATGATGGAGGGGTCGATTCAGGAATTGGAGGAGTTGAGAAAATAGAAATCTGATATTCTTGCGGAGAACGAGAATCTCCATGAAAAGCTTAAATAGCTAAAGGCAAAAGGAGCCCAACAACGTGCAGTCAATGCTGTGATTGAGCGGTCGGTTCAGGAATTGGAGGAGTTGAGAAAACAGAAATCTGATATTCTTGCGGAGAACGAGAAACTCCATGAAAAGCTTAAAGAGCTAGACGCACAAGGAGCCCAACAACGTACAGTCAACGCTGTGATGGAGGGGTCGGTTCAGGAATTGGAGGAATCGATGCAAGAAGCACAAAGAGACCAACAACGTAAAAGGAACACCTCGATAGAGGCATCGGTGCAAGAATTGGACTCCTTGCGAAGAGAGAAATATGAGATTATTGCTGATAATGCAAAACTTAGCAACAAGGTTAAAGAGCTGCAGGCACAAGGTAAAATTTTCTCTTTTTTAAATTTCTGATTTGTAATTCTCCATGTTATAATGATGGAGAATGACCATTCTCCATGTTAAAAAGTTGGAGAATGGTCATTCTCCATGTTATAATGACGGAGAATAGTCATTTTTCGTGTTATAATGACGGATAATGGCCATTTTTCATGTTATAATGACGAAGAATGGCCATTCTTCATGTTAGAGTGCAGAAGAATGGCCAGTCTCCGTGTTATAATGACGAAGAATGGCCATTCTCTGTGTTATGACCACGGAGACTGGCCATTCTTCGTGTTAGAGTGTAGGGAGAATGATCTTTTTTTCCTTCTTTTTTTTTTGATTGACACCATACCTTTTATTGATGTTTGTTTTATATCAGTGCAAATAATCGAGTAGCTCAAAGAAACAAATAAAAGGCTTATTAATAAAAAAAGCAATCTTCAAAAGCAAGTTGAATCGTTGAAGAATGAAGTTATTAAAAAAGATGCAACAATCACTTATCTTAAAGCCATGGCTAAAGTATTACAACTTGAAGATACTCAACAAGCTGTTGAACAATAATCTGCTGAACTTGATGATCAAACAGTATTCAAAAGAAAAATAGGGGTGCCAAAGAGGATGATAAAACCATCAGCGGTATTAGCCGATGAAGATTTTACTCCCTTGGAGAAGAATACAGAAATAGAGACTTATAAAAAGCAGAAGATTAATGTCGATCCGAAACCAAAACCTCAACCCAAACCCAGGGTCAAAAGAAATAATAAGAAGGCAGATTCGAAAGCCGAACAAGATGCCAAAATGGTTGAACTAATAAAGGACGGTTATATACTAAGGGAATGTTGTAACACCCAGTTTTTCAGAAGAGGGTAATTTTGAAATTTTGTAATTATAATTATTAATTAATGATATTTATTTTATATTAGAATTTTTAGTGATTTTTAATTAATTTTAAACTATTTAAATTTATGACTTGTGATTTTGGTGTTGTGCTAGTGATTAGTAGATACTGCCTACCCTAGAGCCTAGCCATGTGATTAGGGTATTTTTGACATTTTTAGGGTTATTTGGATTTATTATAATTTATTTGAATTTATGAGAATTTTTAGAATTTATTTTGGAATTGTTTGAATGATGGTTGACTAGGTTGACTTTGACTAGCCATGACCTTGGTAGGCTAACCTAGAAGCTAATCCTAGTTGTGTTTGGACTTGGTTAGGTCATGTAACCCTAGTTAGACTAGAGTTGACCCATGGTATGGTTATTTGACTTAAGTTAGATTCAAGTCATAAGCCATGACTTGTGATTAAAACTTAAATCAATAACTAGCCCTAAAGCCCATAGAGACCAAAGCCCATAGCCCATCACTAAACCCTCACCCTAACCCACTATGGCCAGCCACATTGGGAACCCCACCCCTATTTATACTCTCTTCCATTTAGGGCTAGCCTCTTTTAGGAAAGAACAAGCTTAAGGATGAGGTATTTTTCCAACTTTAGAAATTCATAGAAATTCCATTTGATCTCCTTTTTCCCTCAAACAAATTGCAATAGGTTCTAATTTAGGTATACTTTCTGTTCATGGAGGTCATTCTCAAATTTGGGACAATTTGGAGCTTTGGGATTAGCAAGAATGATCCTCCATTTTGAAGCTTTCTTTGGAGAAGAACACCAATAGGTAACTTATCATTCTCTTCATAAAATTCCAGTTTTCTTGCATATTTGGAAAGCCCTAGGAGTCCCCTAGCTATAGGACTTGGTTTCGTGTCAAGGTGGATTCATTTCGTGTCCGTATCGGACACGTATCCAATAGGATACCTAGGTGTTTGTAGAAATGTCACTTAGGAATTAATTTTCGTATTTTGAAATTCTAATTACATAGATATGTAGATCTTGGTGTGTGTATGAACTTTTGTGAAGGGTGTTATGTATTTTGTGTCGGTTTGTGTCGAGTGTTTAGCCTTGGACACGTGTACGAACCCCACGCATGTGTCCTGCCTATCGGGGTCTATAACTCACGATACAGGACACTTCGGGACACGAATTTTTGTGTGGAGTGAGGGGCAATGACTGACATCATGCTCCCAAAATTTGGGAGCAGATGGTTGACCACACGCAGAGCATTCGAGCCCGTACTGACACGCGCTGTCGCGCGCAGGCAGCTGTACACGAGCACAGGCACGCACAAACGTGCATTCGTGTCTTCTGTAGACACCTTGTGGACACGGTACAGGACCCTAGGTACTTAGCCCTACCCTAGGCGCACCCCTGTGCACAAGCACGAGACACGTGTCGCCTTGTGTCGAGAGCACGAATGCTTGACACGGCTGCACGAGGCCCAGGTTGTACTGTTTGCAGACACGGTTCATTTGATGGTTTGGACACGATTCGTGTCCAATTCTGGGACACGAATGCACTCTCATGTACCCTCACGTGTATGTCATCATTTACCAAACCTTGATTTACCGTTTTGGTGTGTTTTCAAATTCGAAAACTTGAATTTCCTGAGCTATGATACTTCACTGATACACTGTGGCATGTATGTGTTTTTTTTCTGAAAATTATTTTATTTTCCTGTTTATTTGTTGATAAAAAATTGTAAATTAATTCACCTACATGTTTGAGGAATAGATTACATAATTTATTGTGGTTTTAGATGTGATTTTGGGATCGAATCATTGAATTCCCATTTAGCTTGATACTCGACTGATACGGCCTGGGTTTGTTAAACTCTAAAATTTTTGATTCATTTTCTTTCCTGTTTTGGGATGTTAACTGTTAATGTAGTACACCCACATAACTGTTAGCTGGTAGGAGATTGTTAGGTTAGTTTTGATTTTATTTTTGCATTGGAATTTGTGATTTGGGAGTTGTGTTGGGGGTTTCCTGTCAACAGGTTCAGGAAACTGAACCTGAGGGTGATTCTCTAACACATATTTCTTAACCTGTTTTTTTTCTGTCACCAGTCACTCACACACATCATCTCACACATGAGTTTTCTTCAATACTAACCCACATTCCTGTTACACTATGTACTGCCTAATACACACACACACATATGTGATTCCTAACACTGTAACACTACACACACACAGGCACTCATTAACTCACACTCTCAAACCCACATGTTATACACACACAAATTACTGAGTTCCCAGATTTTCCCTCACCATGCACTCTCTACACATCACACACACACACAGTCCTATCTAAACACACCCACTTCCTCACATTCCTGTCAGTGTATCCACCTTGTTTTTCCCTCACACACACAACCACACATCATATGCCCACACATACACACTGTTTGTAAACTGAATACCTGACAACCTGAGAATGAGTTTTGGGGGCTTTGGGTTGATTTGAACTTGTTTAGAGTTCAATTCCTGGGTTTAAATGTATTGAACTGTTAAATTACTCTAGAACTAAATCTCTAAATGCCTGAACAGTATGCCTATTTACCTGAGTTTAGAACAGCTGCATTAGCAGCAGTATCAACACTGCTTAGCAGTGTGTTTTAGGGAGGCTAAACCCAGCCCACATACCAGTCCCTACTACCAGCAAAACCTGTCCCTTACCTGTCATGAAACAGTCTCATTGGCAGTCCCCAACCTGTCCAATTCAGCCCCTAAACAAGCCTCACAAACCAGCCTTGACAAGCCCCTTAGTCAGCCTTGAATAGCGCCTAAAAACTTGTCCATCAACAGCCCTGTTAAGTCCCCTGTACTAGTCCCTTCCAGGCCTTAAATTCAGTCCATATTAGCCCTTAGATTCAGCCATTAGGCAAGCCCAAATCAGTCCATGATTCAGGCCCATATTAGCCTATAGGACAGCCCCTCAAATCAGCCTATATATGTCACCCCCAGTTTTCAGAAACAGGGGTATTTTTGTCATTTTATATTTTTGAATATTTTTAAAATTTATTTTATTATTTATGATATTATTTTGGGGTTGAAATTTATTTTATTATTTATGATATTGTTTTAGGGTTATTTGAGTCGGGTTCGAATTTTAACTCAATCCGACTTGAAACGGGGACCCGGAGGTAGTTTGACTCTAGTAGGACCCACACACTAGTTAGGCATGGCCCACATGATATTAATTTTAGCCCACATGATAGAAATATTTTAGTTAAAGGTTAGACTAATTATTATGGATAAGGTTAGTGTGATTAGAGACTTTAGAATGACTAATTTAGCCCCAACCAATTAGCCCTTTCCTAATACTCATAGAATAGGTTAGTGGAGGCATTTTGGACCTTACCATAATAGGACAAATAGCCCCATATGGCCAGCCACTTTGGGAGAGGATAGGCTCAAGTTTATTTCATTATTCTCATCCACACTCTCTCTCTCTTGTTCTTCCCCAAATTCCTAGAGAGCAATCCCTAGCAATTTCTCCACCAAATCCTTCCATTTTGCCACCAAATCTTCTTCTTTTCTTCTCCATTCTAGCCAAGGAGGAAGCTACCCAAGTTTGGGAGGATTCGGAGCTCGTTCGTGTCGTTTTGGAATCTCTACGTGTCGGTGACGCTCCGAAAAGGCTTTTCTTCGATTCGATCTACCGGGAGGTATAAATCCCTTCTCCTTTTCATTTTCTCATGCATATAGGTCTATTTTGAACCCATAAGAATGACTCCCATGGTTGTATCTCCATTTGTGTCCATTTCGTGTCCATTTGGAGGTCATAGGAGTGTCCTTTGTGTTGTGGTTGTGTCCATGTGGGAAAACCCCAAATTTGGACACACTATGTGTTGTTGTTATGTATGAATGAATTATTACATGTTTAATCTCATATTTTTGTATTGGAGATGTGTTCTATAGTGTCTCATATATATACATTAGTGTAGAGAGTGAGTTCTTGATATATTATATTATATACTTGTGTTCTTTTGTCTCAAACTATCCAAATCCGTCATGATTTTTATCCACGTTTTTAATTTCAGCCCTAACTTAGAAATGTCATAACTTCTAGCTCAAAGCTCGGTTTAATCTTCCGTTTTTTTTAAAAGAAGCGTATTGAAGTTAGATTTCCAAAGACATATATTAATAGGCCTATTTCTTTCTGTAACTTTCGGAAGAATTATTTGAGTGTCAGCTGTACGAAAGACAAACGCGTTCTCGGTGTTTTCGCGATTTCAGGAGTTTCCGGAAACGAAAACGCGATCCGTTTAAAGTTTCGGAAAGCTAACACATAGATCTATAACATAATTTAATCCTAGATTTTAATTCATGCTGAGATAGTACAGTATTGATTATTAGTAGGAGTTACTATTCGGCATATACATTTTGTGCACCCTTGTGTGTAATATAATGTTCTATTTGATTTTAACCCATGTTAATGTATATATATTATGTAATTAAATAGAGAATGCAAGCATGAGTAAATATTTAAATAAATGATGTATGAGATTTAAGTATCCTATCTAATGTAAGCATGTATAAGTATGGCTTGTAATAAATATGTAGGTTCCATAGTATGTAATGTATGGTACATATAGTAGTGCAAGAGAATAAAGAAATGATGAATGAATGCAAGCATGAATGTAATATAATAATAGATATAATGTATGCAATATACAAGTTAATGAGATGTAATGTTCTATGTTAACACAAATCCTATATTACCTCATGTACCCCTTACACTATGTAGACACTATCACACTTGACACTTTGTTCACTTACACTTTGACACTCTTTGATATGTATACACTATGTATGCCCATTTAATCCTCACTTGCCCTTTTGTCATGTTCACATACACACACATAGCCTCTTAAATAAGTATTTATGAATACAGTTAACTTAGCTATGTATGTATATTATATATATGTTAGCATATTGTGTTATAATATATAAGTTTATATAACCATTTGAAATGCCATGATTATAGACCTAATGTTGAATACCAATATATGCATGTGTATATATGTGTAGACATATATAGTTTAAAGTAATAGATTACCTAGTATATATCTAATGTAAATTCTTGCCTATTTGAGTATTGAATAATTGCATGCTATATAGAGTTGGGTGTATGTTGGCTTGTATAGTCTTGTATTGATGTATGCTTGCTAGGATAGTCTTGGTTAGGCCTATTAAGACTTGCTGGGTTAGGACATGACCTAGTTTGACCTAGTTTGACTAGTGCAGTTGACCAGAGTTGACCAAGGGTTGACTTTGGCCTAGTTTGACCTAGATTCATGTAGAATGCATTGTAGTGCTTTATATTACCCTTCTGGACATGTTGTGACTTGTGCTGTTCTAATTAGGAGCCAGACACCTCTCCTCGGACAGTATCTTTACCTTGGACATTCAGATATCAGGCGAGTACATTCTCTGATCTTTTCATACTTACCTGGATTATATTCTTGCTCTAGATTACTCTACTTGATGCTGACACGTATCTTCATGGATTAGTACTATATGGATCCTTTCCTGAGATGTTATCCCTCTACGGGTGCATCGGATATTTTATGTTCATGTACTTTATCATGTGCATCAGGTACTCCTTGTACTCGTAATAGTTCATGTTTTTACATGTTCTCATGTGCTTTTATGTGCTTTCATGTGCTTTATCATGTGCCTCATGTACTACTCATTACCTGAGTTCACGTATCTTAGCTGTATTCATGTGCCTATAACGTAACTTGAATGGATCCTTGTGTATTGATTGGGACGGGGTGAGTAGAATTGGTTATGTGAACACTATCCCCAGTAGCTGTATAAATGTGCCTCCTTATTTGTATTTATTTGCCCCTAAGCCGTTTACATAACCATATTGTACTCTAAATCACGTAGTCACTTACAGTCTCTACTATCATATATTTACTTTCAGTTACAAAATATCTCCTGTTTACTCGTACTTCCATTCAATACTTCCTGTATTTTACTCTATTGCATGATTTATACTCCTAACCTGCTATGAACTGTTTGAGAGATATGTGCTCGTTCCTGTCCTGACTGGACCTGTTGATAAATTTTACAGATAGCCTGGGATTGCCTGCTAGCCTAGAGGAGACACAGTAGAGGTTGTTTAGATAGTTATTTCATTTTGTCTGGAGTTGTATTTACTTATGGATTACTGTATTTGAGTTTTTGAGATGTATTTCTGGGATTATGTATCTTAGACACTTAGACTTCTATCTCATGTATCTCTGTTGAATTTCATGTTTATCTATCTTTATCATTCTACCTTAGATTGTGATTGAGTTGTACCTCTGTGTTGGCCTCCTTATGGAGAGTATTCCTATTATGCTAGTTATAGTTCATGACCTAGAACAGCGTTCTACCGTCGACACTGCGGCGTAGGCTGGGCGTTGTTACGTATTCGTACCCTCACGGTGGGTGCGGGTCGTGACACGTTTTTAGTGGTGGCCCATGCAGGTCGAGTTTATGTAATGGTATTCGAACTAGAGTACCACTACAGCCTGCAGTAGGAATAGGATATATTTTGAAGGTACTCAATCACGGTTAGGATTTCTTGAGAGATTCCTGGGACGACCCTTGAGAATCTTATTTTAACTTTGATTTGAAATCTGTTTTTTTTCCTGATTTGTTTTACCTTTACTTCCTGTTATTGAACTTGATTTTGATGGATTATTGTTGAATTTCGAATCTTGATGTTAGTGGTTGAATTTGAGTCTGTATTTTTATGATTTTTGATGGATTATTGTTGAATTTTGAATCTTGATGATAGTGGTTGAATTTGAGTCTATATTTTTATGATTTTTGATGGATTATTGTTGAATTTTGAATCTTGATGTTAGTTGTTGAATTTGAGTTTGTATTTATATGTATATGTATATTTTTTTGGAATTAAGGTATAACCTGATAACATACTTGATAAGGACAGTGAGAAAGGTAAAAGTCTACTTTATTATGGAATTTAGAATTTATTGCAGTCATATTTGCTAGCATGACAAGGACGTAGAGCCTGATATAGCTATACTTATCTTAGTTATGAAATCTAGATTTTCTTGCAGCCATATTGGGTGGCGTTGTAAGAATTCTAGATAACATGATTATAGGGTGTATGCCTTATTATGGACTCTATCGTTTATTGCAGCTATGCTTATTGGCGTGGCAGAATTCTGACAACATAATTTTCAAGAAGATGCATATGATTATCAGATTGTACCTTAAATATTTTTGAACATGTCTTCTCTACTTTTGTTTCAGTCCTTCAAAAAAAAGAAAAAAAAAAAGAAAGAGAGAATTGTTATTTGTTTGTTTTGTTTTGTTTCTCATTTATTTAACTTAGGCATAGCTTTAGCTGTTTTTATAAACTTTGTGTAACTTCTTACTATGAAATTCTTCTTAATATAATGAATCGATGATTTTGCTAGACTTTATCTTGGATTTGAAAATTTAGCTCTGGGTTTCAAAATGGGTTTTTCTTTTAAACAGATAAGCAAAAACAGATTTTATCGTTATTTCTTTCTTGCTATTATTCTTGTATTAAATAATAATAATAATAAAAATACTGTCTTGATTACGTCAATCACCTGCTTGCAACCTTGGTAGGAATCTAATTGTTGGTCTTAACGTAGAATTAAAATTTTATATCGGGACATGAGAATATATATGAATATATATAGTGGACACTTTCCTGACACTTATGCACGCTACACTTGATTTCCACCTATCTGAATACATATTAATATGTCGTTAATGTTTAAATTTTCAAAACCCCAATATTTCCGATTCTCTGCTTTTCCTAGCTTAACTCATAATTTAAATATAAAATTTTATGATAATAGTTTTATTTATATCACTGCACATGTATGTTATACGTAGGGTTTTAATTCAAAAAAAAAAATTTGGTTGAGTTTTGTGTTTAAATTTGTCAAATCTGAGACTGTGTGCATATTAACCCTTAATACGGGATTTTAAATATTAGTTCAAATTGATTGTTTTAAATGTAATATTTAGAGCTGTGTACATTGTTGTTGTAGGGATATAAATTTAGGTTCCATATTCTTACATGTTAGGTTGTGATAAACATTGAGTTGGTTTTGATGTGCAAATTCTCCAAAATCCTGAAAACTGAATACATGTTAACATTTTTACATTGATTTCCATGTTTAGTTTAATTTCAGATTTAACATGTAATATTGAACTGTATGCATAGATAAATGTATTGATAGTATATTAGGATTTCATTTCTATCATGTTAGGATGTATTGGGAGCATTGAGATTAGTTGTGATGTTTCAAACTCCTAAATTTTGAAATTGCATTATGTTAATATTGCACTGGTTTAAATGTTAGCTTATTTTCAGATTTTGTATGTAAATGCTGAACTAAAACTGGGTTTAACCTTTCAATACTAAGATATAACCCTGTACAAGGACACACACACACCCTAACTTAGTATACCCTGTCATGTAACCTAACTCTTCCTCTCTATGTCATGATTATATATCTATATAGATATATATAGAGAGCTTAGGCATACATGTTATAATGTATATACATACATAACTAAATCTCTACCTCTTTATATAAACATATATACATGGTTAGCCATGCATGTTATGAGCAAATGAGTTGTGTATTGTAGATTGTTTAACCAATATGCCATGATTAGTGTAACTTGATAGTTATTGTTTGAAACCCCAAATCCTCCTATGCACTTTCATGTATATTTCACATACACACACGCCTATTATCTAACCATATGAACATGTCCACATACACCCATACACACACGAACTACATAACTTGTACATAATGCTAGCTTTTTCCTCTCTAACGCTATATATATAAATATATTGTGATTGGATTTCCATGCAATTGGCTTTCATTCTTTAACTTTTGATTTTGATTTTCTTGAATAGTACCCCTTATTAGATAAATGGTAGTTAACTTTATTTTATTTTGATAAGTACCAGTTTTTATATAGGATGGTAGACTGCCTTACAGTCTTGATGATTGTTATTTCTGTATCTTTTCTAGTTTAGCACCCTAGATTGCTTGTGTGTTTTGATACCATATGACCGTTTTGGTTTAGCATGACTAGTATACCTAGATGAGACTTTCACTACCACCGTATGCCATGACCCTGTATGTCATTCTTTTAAATCGTATGCTTGTTTAAGTTCTGAGACTTTGATTGTGGGGGATTTGACCTAGAAGGAGTATGAATATTTTAATTTTGAGGATGAAATTTTTCTAAGGTGGGTAGACTTGTAACACCCAGTTCTCTAAAATGAGGATAATTTTGAAATTTTATAATTTTAATCATTTATTGATTTGACATTTTATAAATCATGATATGATTTTTGGTAATTTTTAAATCATTTTAAAACTATTTAAAATCATGACTTGTGATTTTGATGTTTTGCTAGTGAAACCCTAGAGACTGTTTGACCTAGAGCCTAACCATGTGATTAGGATATTTTAATATCATTTCTGGCCTAAGGATATTTTGCATTTGACCTCTTTGAATTATTTTGATATTTATTGCGTTGCTGATTGTTGATTTTGGCCTTTGATAGGTGTGATTTTGTGATGGTTTTTTTGTCCGTATCGGATGCGTATCAGTTTTTATTTACAAATGTTTGATGTGCCTCAAAGAGATTTTTTTTATTGCTGAATTTTTTTTTTGAAAGGTATTTGAATGAGATTGTTTTCTGCATGTGTTTCCTGTGATTGCTTTGTTTTAATTTCGAGGATGAAATTTTTTTAAGGTGGATAGATTTGTCACCTCCAGTTTTCAGAAACATGGGTATTTTTGTCATTTTATATTTTTGAATATTTTTAAAATTTATTTTATTATTTATGATATTATTTTGGGGTTGAAATTTATTTTATTATTTATGCTATTGTTTTGGGGTTATTTGAGTCGGGTTCGAATTTTAACTCAATCCGACTTGAAACGGGGACCCGGAGGTAGTTTGACTCTAGTAGGACCCACACACTAGTTAGGCATGGCCCATATGATATTAATTTTAGCCCACATGATAGAAATATTTTAGTTAGAGGTTAGACTAATTATTATGGATAAGGTTAGTGTGATTAGAGACTTTAGAATGACTAATTTAGTCCCAACCAATTAGCCCTTTCCTAATACTCATAGAATAGGTTAGTGGGGGCATTTTGGACCTTATCATAATAGGACAAATAGCCCCATATGGCCAGCCACTTTGGGAGAGGATAGGCTCAAGTTCATTTCATTATTCTCATCCACACTCTCTCTCTCTTGTTCTTCCCCAAATTCCTAGAGAGCAGTCCCTAGCAATTTCTCCACCAAATCCTTCTATTTTACCACCAAATCTTCTTCTTTTCTTCTCCATTCTAGCCAAGGAGGAAGCTACCCAAGTTTGGGAGGATTCGGAGCTCGTTCGTGTCCTTTTGGAATCTCTACGTGTCGGTGTCGCTCCGGGAAGGCTTTTCTTCGATTCGATCTACCGGGAGGTATAAATCCCTTCTCCTTTTTATTTTCTCATGCATATAGGTCTATTTTGAATCCATAAGAATGACCCCCATGGTTGTATCTCCATTTGTGTCCATTTCGTGTCCATTTGCAGGTCATAGGAGTGTCCTTTGTGTTGTGGTTGTGTCCATATGGAAAAACCCCAAATTTGGACACACTATGTGTTGTTGTTATGTATGAATAAATTATTACATGTTTAATCTCATATTTTTGTATTGGAGATGTGTTCTATAGTGTCTCATATATATATATATTAGTGTAGAGAGTGAGTTCTTGATATATTATATTATACTTGTGTTCTTTTGTCTCAAACTATCCAAATTCGTCATGATTTTATCCACGTTTTTAATTTCAGTCCTAACTTAGAAATGTCATAACTTCTAGCTCAAAGCTCGGTTTAATCTTCCGTTTTTTTTAAAAAGAAGCGTATTGAAGTTAGCTTTCCAAAAACATATATTAATAGGCCTAATTCTTTCTGTAACTTTCTGGAGAATTATTTGAGTGTCAGTTGTACGAAAGACAAACGCGTTCTCGGTGTTTTCGCGATTCCGGGAGTTTCCGGAAACGAAAACGCGATCCGTTTGAAGTTTCGGAAAGCTAACACATAGATCTATAACATAATTTAATCCTAGATTTTAATTCATGCTGAGATGGTACAGTATTGATTATTAGTAGGAGTTACTATTCGGCATATACATTTTGTGCACCCTTGTGTGTAATATAATATTCTATTTGATTTTAACCCATGTTAATGTATATATATTATGTAATTAAATAGAGAATGCAAGCATGAGTAAATATTTAAATAAATGATGTATGAGATGTAAGTATCCTATCTAATGTAAGCATGTATAAGTATGGCTTGTAATGAATATGTAGGTTCCATAGTATGTAATGTATGGTGCATATAGTAGTGCAAGAGAATAAAGGAATGATGAATGAATACAAGCATGAATGTAATGTAATAATAGATATAATGTATGCAATATACAAGTTAATGAGATGTAATGTTCTATGTTAACACAAATCCTATATTACCTCATGTACCCCTTACACTATGTAGACACTATCACACTTGACACTTTGTTCACTTACACTTTGACACTCTTTGATATGTATACACTATGTATGCCCATTTAATCCTCACTTGCCCCTTTGCCATGTTCACATACACACACATAGCCTCTTAAATAAGTATTTATGAATACAGTTAACTTAGCTATGTATGTATATTATATATATGTTAGCATATTGTGTTATAATATATAAGTTTATATAACCATTTGAAATGCCATGATTATAGACCTAATGTTGAATACCAATATATGCATGTATATGTATGTGTAAACATATATAGTTTAAAGTAATAGATTACCTAGTGTATATCTAATGTGAATTCTTGCCTAGTTGAGTATTGAATAATTGCATGCTATATAGAGTTGGGTGTATGTTGGCTTGTATAGCCTTGTATTGATGTGTGCTTGCTAGGATAGTCTTGGTTAGGCCTAGTAAGACTTGCTGGGTTAGGACATGACCTAGTTTGACCTAGTTTGACTAGTGCAGTTGACCAGAGTTGACCAAGGTTTGACTTTGGCCTAGTTTGACCTAGATTCATGTAGAATGCATTGTAGTGCTTTATATTACCCTTCTGGACATGTTGTGACTTGTGCTGTTCTAATTAGGAGCCAGACACCTCTCCTCGGACAGTATTTTTACCTTGGACATTCAGATATCAGGCGAGTACATTCTCTGATCTTTTCATACTTACCTGGATTATATTCTTGCTCTAGATTACTCTACTTGATGCTGACACGTATTTTCACGAATTAGTACTATATGGATCCTTTCCTGAGATGTTATCCCTCTACGGGTGTATCGGGTATTTTATGTTCATGTACTTTATCATGTGCATCAGGTACTCCTTGTACTCATACTAGTTCATGTTTTTACATGTTCTTATGTGCTTTCATGTGCTTCATGTGCTTTCATGTGCTTTATCATATGCCTCATGTACTACTCATTACATGAGTTCATGTATCTTAGCTGTATTCATGTGCCTATAACGTAACTTGAATGGATCCTTGTGTATTGATTGGGGCGGGGTGAGTAGAATTGGTTATGTGAACACTATCCCCAGTAGCTGTATAAATGTGCCTCCTTATTTGTATTCATGTGTCCCTAAGCCGTTTACATAACCATATTGTACTCTAAATCATGTAGTCACTTACAGTCTCTACTATCATGTATTTACTTTCAGTTACAAAATATCTCCTGTTTACTCGTACTTCCATTCAGCACTTCCTGTATTTTACTCTATTGCATGATTTATACTCCTAACCTGCTATGAACTATTTGAGAGATATGTGCTCGTTCCTGTCCTGACTGGACCTGTTGATAAATTTTACAGATAGCCTGGGATTGCCTGCTAGCCTAGAGGAGACACAGTAGAGGTTGTTTAGATAGTTATTTCATTTTGTCTGGAGTTGTATTTACTTGTGGATTACTGTATTTGAGTTTTTGAGATGTATTTCTGGGATTATGTATCTTAGACACTTAGACTTCTATCTCCTGTATCTCTGTTGGATTTCAGGTTTTTCTATCTTTATCATTCTACCTTAGATTGTGATTGAGTTGTACCTCTGTGTTGGCCTCCTTATGGAGAGTATTCATATTATGCTAGTTATAGTTCATGACCTAGAACAGCGTTCTACCGCCGATACTGCGGCGTAGGCTGGGCGTTGTTACGTATTCGTACCCTCACGGTGGGTGCGGGTCGTGACAATATATGCATCCTATATGTGTTTATATACATGAGTTTAGATATGTATTTATATATATGAGTATATATATGTATGTGTGTGAGAGCCTATAGAAGTTAGTTATGTGCCTATAGGTTAGTATATGTGTAAACCCATAAGAAAACTTATAGGTGAGTGATATATATATATATATATATATATATATATATATATATATATATATATATATATATAGTGTGATATATATGATATACAATGTAGGATACTATGTATATATGAATGAATGAATGGGGGTAAAATGCAAGTTGTATGTAAGGTGATGCAATGCTCAATGTTAACAAATCCTATATTACCTCATGTACCCCTTACACTATGTCCCTACACATTGCTATGACACTATGTTGACACTATCACTATGACACTGTTTCACATTGATGCATATTACACTTGGCTTTTCCTACATGTTCACTCACTTCTATTCTCTCCATATATATGTTATGTGCAATTAGCTTAGCTTGGTTTGGCTTGTGCTTGTATTTGATTGCTAGACTAGGCTTGGTTAGGCCTAGTGAGACTTATTAGACTTGTTTGGCTTAGGCTTGACCTAGTTTAACTAGTATAGTTGACCGTAGTTAACCAAGTGTTGACTTTAGTCTAGTTTGACCTAGACATCATGCAGATGTATTGTAGATTACATTTATCATCCCATGTATACATCTTGACTTGTGTTGCTCTAACTAGGAGTCAGGTTTCTCATCTCGGACAGTACATTTACTTCAGACATTCAGATACGAGGCGAGTACATTCTCTGATCATTTCATATCCTGTTTAGACTTATTTTCCTGCTTTAAATTACTTTACTTGATACTGTCACGTTGGTCACACGGATTGGTACTATATAGATCCTTTCATGAGATGTTATCCCCCTCGGGAGCATCGGATACAGCATGTTTTGTGTGTTTCACGAATCATCACGTATCTCTATGTTTCCTCTGATTCACGAACCGCCTGTGACACATGTACTCTCATGTTCACAGAGCCCCCATGAATCACCTTCACGTATCACTCATTTTATGAGTCATGTAAAGTTTTACGAACCTTAACATAACTTGAACGGATCTTTGTGTATTGATTGGGGTTGGGGGAGTAGAAATAGACATGTGAATATTATCCAAGTAGTTGTAGTCATGAATCACTCCCTTAGCTGTAGTCATGAACCTCCTATGCCATTCACATGTTTATATTTTACTCTGACTCACTAGTCACTATTAGTTCTCTATGTATAGTAGATATTTCTATTACAGTTCTCTCTCTGATTACATACTGCATTTCCTTCAGTATCTATATATTACTTTACTGCATGATTATATTTTCTAACCTGCTATGAACTGTTGAGATGTACTGTGCTTGCTCCCGTCCTGACTGGACCTGTTAAAAATTTTACAGAGGATGATGAGGAACCCTGCACCCTTACTTGGAGCTTGCCTAGATGACACTCGCGACCTGGACCCCTGGGGAGGTTCAGGCAGCTGCTCAGGATGATACCTTGTATAGTGTAGATAGCTTAGACTATTTCTCTTCATGTTTAGCTGTTGTCTTGGTTTCAGAGTTGTATATTGTAGAGATGTTGAGACTTGTACTTCTTTTCTGTTGTACCTCAGTTGAGGATTCTCTTATCTATTTTATCGTGCCATATCCTATCTCTCTAGATTGTGATTGAGTTACACCTCTGTGTTGGCCTCCTTATGGAGAGTATTCATATTATGTTAGTTATAGTTCATGACCTAGAACAGCGTTCTACCGCCGACACTGCGGCATAGGCTGGGCGTTGTTACGCTCTCGTACCCTCACAGTGGGTGCGGGTCGTGACAAATACGAGGACCTTATACTTTGGAATGATGCGGATGAAGAGCTGCAGAAGCTTTACAAGGACATAGTATTCCCAAGCAAGATGAGTCCAACGTACGTATTATGAACTCGACCAATCTTCGTCCAATTCATAACGAAGAATGGTCATTCTCCATCACAGTTGGCCGGATAATGGCCATTCTCTGGACAGTTGGCCGGAGAATGGCCATTCTCCGTGTCAGTTGGCCGGAGAATGATCATTCTCCGTGTCAGTTGGATGGCGGTTGGCTCTTTTTTTCTTTTTTTTTCTAGTCTTTTTTCAAAATTAATTCATGAGAATCTCTGTTAATTTAATCTAAAATAAATTTATGTGCAGTGATATTGTATACATGAGTATGCCGAAAGAGGGAAAAAAGGAGGTTGTCGTCCTCCTGTCAGCAAAAGACATACAAGACATACTCAACAATGAAGACATGGAGGCTGGCATACTCAACATACTAATAAGCAAGATGAGAGAAATTCAAGCCAATGCAAGAAGGAACGTCCAGTTAAGTTCACGGAAGGTGCAACATAAGTGGTCTACATTCATGATGCCCCACACATTGGTAAGAATCAAAACTGAAAAATCTCTATTCATGTGTACACTGATAAAAAATGATGTAAAAAACTAACTCATAATAAATTGTTTTGTTTTTGGGAAAAAGTCCATCGTTCGCCGTGCTAATGAACCGAAACCAACAAATGGCACCCTTGACACTTTCAAAACAGATGCAGAAGACTTCGCCATGGATTTAGAGGACGTCATAGAGTGGCTATTCATTTTACTCTTTAATGAATCCATCAAACACTATACACTGCTCACATTCAACTTGAGCTCCTACGAGTGGGCACACTACAACTTTTGGCACAAAATACGTACGAAAAGGGCAAAAATGATGCAGAATTCGTGAAGAAGATCTTGGAGCCTATCGTCAAGAGAAAATTGAGATGATGAGTGAAAGATGCCAAGCGATGATGGAGTATGAGAGCACATAGATGAATTTTCATTCACAATGCCCACAACAAAAAGCACCCAACTGCCTCTTGTACACGACATTTTATATGAAGTGCTTGATGAATACTTCCTTCGAAGTACCAAAAGGAAACGACATAGAGTTTCACAAGAAGATTACAAAGGTTAGGTTGGGATTGGCTAAGAGGTTGCTTAAAAGTCAAAATGTATCACGCGAAGATATTATAAAAAATATAATGTAAATGGGCTAAGAACTTCTTTCTATTATCTTATGTTTGTCTTTTATTCTTGTGTCTGCGTCTTTTGTAACATCTGCTCTGTCTTTTATATTATTTTATATATATCATTTTTGAATGTCCATTTTCAGTGTTAAAACGCATGAGTATAACCATTCTCCATGTTAAAAACACGGAGAATGCCTATTCTCCGTGTTAAGTAACACGGAAAATGGCCATTTTCAGTATTAAAAGCTTAAGAATGACCATTCTCCGTGTTAAATTGACGAAGAATTTTTATTCTCCATGTAAATACCACAGAGAATGGTCATTCCCAGTGTTAAAAGCATGAGAATGGTCATTTCCAGGTTAGAATGCAGGAGAATGGTCATTCTCTGTCTTAGTATAACGGAGAATATTTATTCTCCATTGTTAAAATCATGGAGAATAACATTTCCGTGAAAGAATACGGAGAATGGCCATTCCCAGGTTAGAATGCAGGAGAATGGTCATTCTCCATCTTATTATAACGAAGAATTTCCATTCTCCGTTGTTAAAATCACGGAGAATAGCATTCTCCGTGAAAGAATACGGAGAATGGTCATTCCCATGATAGAATGCAGGAGAATGGTCATTCTCCATGTTAGTATAATGGAGAATTTCCATTCTCCGTTGTTAAAATCACGAAGAATAGCATTCTCCATGATAGAATACGGAGAATGGTCATTCTCAGGTTAGAATGCAGGAGAATGGTCATTCTCCGTTGTGAAACCCGTAATTTTAGTTAATTAATTGAAATTCTGGAAATTCGATTTTTTTGTTATTTTTTAAAAAAAATTATTAAAATTTTGTGTTTGCTAAATTAATATCATGCCAGATTAGTATTAAAAGCTAAATAGAAAATTATTTTCAAAATAAGTAAAGCATGGATTTTTGTTTTGTCTTGACCCAGACCCGAACTCGTTTTCACTCCCGAAACCCGGTTCGAAATTAATTTTGAAACTGAATTTGGTTTCGTATAAATCATAAGTTAAATTATTTATAAATATTTGGAACTTTTTCCTTATTAAAAATCCATTCATTTTTAACTCACCTATAAGAATGGATTATTTTCCATTCACTATTCAATCACTTCATTTCTACAGCACACTTTCCATTTATTCTCTCTTTCTCATTTACTTAAAGGAAAGGAAAAGAAAAAAAAAATTCTTACTGATCTGATGGCCGAGCGGCCCTTCCTCTTCCAGCATGAACGGCCGCCGCCGACCTTTGCTTTCCGAAACCGTCAGGCACCTCCTCCTCTTCCTTTTCCGGTAACTCTCGTTCACCATTTCCTATTTAAACCCCCTTCCATCTCTCACCACACCAGAGGAAGAGCACCACCACAAAACCCTTTCCCCAATTTCGTGCCCTAGCTCTCGATCCGACGTCGGAGATTCCCGCCAGCCTTCGCCATCCTTGGATCTACCAAGATGTAGGAGGCCCACCAGTCGCAGTATTCTATACATCCTGGATCTACCAAGATGTACAAGGATTTGCGTGAGTATGTTTGGTGGTACGGGATGAAGAGAGAGGTCGCCAGATTTGTTTCCAGATGCCTTGTGTGCCAACAAGTCAAGGCGGAGCGCCAGAGACCAGCGGGACAACTCCAGCCTTTACCTATTCCGGAATGGAAGTGGGAGCACATTACCATGGACTTTGTTTCTGGATTGCCACGTACTCCCAGTGGCAAGGACGCTATTTGGGTGATCGTGGACAGATTGACAAAGTCCGCTCATTTCATTCCGTTCAAGGTTGGGCTGTCGACCGAGAAGCTTGCAGACCTCTACATGCGTCAGATCGTGAGGATTCATGGGTACCAGTCAACATTGTTTCAGATCGAGACAGCCGCTTCACATCACACTTCTGGAGGAGTCTACAGCAGAGCTTGGGATCACAGTTGAAGTTCAGCACGGCCTATCATCCACAGACGGACGGACAGTCTGAGAGGACCATTCAGACCTTGGAGGACATGCTGCGGGTTTGCGCACTCGACTTCGGCGGTTCGTGGGAGGACCATTTACACCTGGTGGAATTTGCCTATAACAACAGTTATCAGGCCAGCATCGAGATGACTCCATTTGAGGCGCTGTACGGACGGAGGTGTCGCACGCCGTTATCTTGGGACGACGTTGGCGAGAGAGCTTTACTTGGGCCAGAGATGGTGGTGGACTCAGCAGAGAAAGTCAGACTGATCAGAGATCGTCTCAGGGTTGCGTAGGATCGACAGAAGCATTGGGCGGACAGCACTAGACGGCCACTTGAGTTCGAGGTTGGAGACAGAGTGTTCCTGAAGATCTCACCGACCAGAGGCGTCATTCGGTTCGGCAGAGGCGGGAAGCTCAGTCCGAGATTCATCGGACCCTTCGATGTGACGGTACAGATTGGCGAGGTGGCGTACCGACTAGCGCTTCCAGCTAGCTTGGAGGGAGTGCACGATGTCTTCCACGTATCTCAGCTCCGACGATACATTCCAGACCCCAGCCATGTGGTGGACTATTCTGAGTTAGAGGTGGGCCCGAGATTGACTTATGAGGAGCAGCCAGTAGAGATCCTGGATCGGAGAGAGAAGCGACTGCAGAACCAGACCATTCCGCTGGTCCGCGTCATGTGGAGACATCACTCTCCGGGAGAGTCCACATGGGAGCGCGAGGATGAGATGCGAGAGCGCTACCCTACATTGTTCACTTGATTGTATTCTTGTATTTTGAATTTCCAGATTTCAATAAATAAATTGTGGTGTTTCGTAAATCAATTTGGTGTGTTTCTGAATTTCGAGGGCAAAATTTTTCAAGGGGGAGAGATTTGTAACTCCACTGTCCTGAAATTTTAAAAATTTTCTTTTAGCCTTATATTATTTTGGTTTAACAATTCAAATTGTTAAATACCTTAATAAAATGTGGGCTAATTAAGTTCCTGATTCTTCTTGTGATGGGCTTCCAAAATCAAACCCATTTCTTTCCAGAAAGCCTATTTTTTTTTAAAATCCAATTGAATGTTAAATTGGACAATTCCTTGAGTTCTTTAACCTATCTCCTTGGGCCCATCCTTAAAAGCCCATAGCTTTCTTCCTCTTATTAGGTCCTGGAAGGAGAACTTTGAATTTCTCAGAGACAGCAGTGTGGGTTCTTCACTGTGAGAATTTAAATTTCTCTAACGGCCATAGGCGTGGCCATGTGCTCTCCCTCACCTCTGTCCTCTAACAAACTTGTCAGAGCCATTTCCCGCCAGCTATAACCTCATTCCCACGCCACTAGTTGGCTATTTAAGACCCTCCTCTTCCCACATTCTTAGAGGAGCAGCATTTTCTTTATTCTCCCAGAGATCGTCTTCTCCAATCGAAGCTTTGCCAACCAGCCATGGCGGATCATCTTCCTGGAGCAAGGAGCATTGCAAAAGAACAGTAGATCCTGAAGTCGGCGTGAGGAGCCTTGCTGTTGATTCATAGATTGAGATCGAGATCAGGGACTGAGGTGAGTGACTGTTTTATAAAGAATTCATTCAACCATATTCTGGATCCTCAGTGATCTAATGGAAATTGTTCAATGTGGTTCATAGGAACAATTGTTTTCAGTTCAGATTTTTTTGTGATTCGTTCATTCCCTCTGATTGATCCATGGTCCAATCGAGCAATAGAAAGAGGTAAGAAATCAAATACAGTTTCCTGAGTTTGGTACATTGTAATTTTGGAAATTATTTCAATCTCCTTCTTCTTTTTACTGCCGTTTGTTCTTCATTATGGGGAGATCAGGACCTGTTCAATCCTTGTCCTCAATCGATTGAATCTGATCTGGGGATTTTAGATCTATGACTATTGATTTGAACCGAGGATTGATTGGATGAGTATTTCTTTCCTGTTGTTTGTAATCAGAAGAATGTTTGTAGAGTGATCCTCTTGACTCTTTTGGTTGATCCAGATTTTGGAATTTCTGATCAACACGAGGATCGTGTTCATTATTGAAGTTGTGTTCTCAAGGATCAACCTAGCCATATCAGGTAAAATTTCTATTTCCTGATTCAATTTAGTGATGTCTGAACCATTGGCAGATTTAGATATGTGCTTGATTCATCTAGTTGGGAGGAATTCTGTTAGTACAGTAGGACTGATTGTCGAATTGATTAGATTCCAGTGATGTCTAATGCAGTTGCATTGATTGATTAATTTATCAAATTCTGGATTCTTTCAGTGAATATTTACAAGTTGTGTGGGTGTCTTTGTGTGGTTCAATTCATCCTAATAGCAGGGGATTTTTGCCTTGAGCCTGTTGAATCATTTTCATCTGTTAATATTTAGTCTGTTCTACTAAATCTGATACTAGTTTGGGCAGCTGATTTTGAGTGATCACTGAGACATGTATTCATGTCTGTTTTGAATCGGGAATTCATACGTGAATCATATGAATTACCTTAGTTAAGTAAACTAAGGATTTCGTATGTCAGTGAAACCTGGAAGTTAAGTGCCAATGTCGATTTGGTAACTTGGATACCTGGGTGTCAATGTTTGGTTCTATATTAGGAACTAGGAATCATACATCAGTGCTGGGTTTAATGGAAATTTTTTGGAGAAATTCCTAGGCTACCATGGTAATTGTTTTGGTGGTTTTACTAAACACATGAGAACAATGATCCTGGTAGCAGGTAACCAAATCAGTAACCTGAGATGGCATCTCAGTAATTACTCTAACTGGGATTTTAGTTCATCTTAGATTTTCTCCTTTAAGCTGCAAGGTTTTACTTCAATTGAGGAACCTAAACCATACTAAACATTTGGTGGGTTACCAGGTTTCAATTGCTAACTCAGTAAAAACTGAGTGTAGGCCTTGGTTAGATGTGTCTTGGGAACACAGCAGTGTGGTATTTTTCCCAAGTTGCTGTCAGCCTAACCTGGCATGACAATGGATGAGTTGGGTATAGGAATGAATGGATGATTCGATTTTCATAAGGCAATGATAAGTTTTTATACCAAGAACTTAGTTCCATTGGTTGAACCTGAACAATGATCCTGGTAGCTGGGGAATGGAAATCAGGGCAATACATCAGGCTGGAACTGTTTTAGGACAGTCCTGTAAGGGTTATGTCCAACCTGATAACATGTTTAGGCTGGATAAGTTTTCAGTCGAGGCTTAGATTCATAAAGACAGTGGGATGAACTTTATGAACCTTAAGTATTTAAACCAAGTTCAATCCAAATGACATGTTATGTGGACTGTTGGTTCAGGTAGCTGGTATTTTCCTACGATTGAATGTCCAAGGGGTTGCATTTCCTGTGACTTGGAAATTCCAGTGAATTAATTCCTGTGTCTGAATGTCCTGTGATTTTGAATGATCCTTAGCCATTTAACTATAAGTTAAGTTTGGGTTGGAGTCAAACCAAGTAGGAGCTGTTCAATTCCAGAATTATGGGATATCTTATTTAGGATCAAGTTTACTTAGGATTGATTATAAACTTGACTGATACAGGAAGGGAAGAATGAGTTGAATAAAACCCTTAGTTAGATGTGTGGTAGCTAGAGTTGGGTTGTGTCCTGTGCAAAATAGTTAACTTTTCATTTTGTGTTGTTTTCCAAATAACATGTGATGTGGACTGAAATGTCCATTGTATTCTAAAATTAAGGGTACATGTGGTTCAATGACCCAATTGCTTTGGGCCAATGGCTTGGGGTGGGTCATCCAGGACCCTTTGAGTTTAAGTTTACTTTTGAACACTTGTCTCATAGAAATTCATGTAGTATACTGTTATAAATATAAGGGTTCTTGTCAGTTTAGAACATAATCTATAGGAAACCCTAGCAACTAAGATTTACATTAGATATTAATCATGATTAGAATCTTTGATAACCAATTAGAATTAGTTGTTTATTAACCATCTTGTACACATCATTATTTTTGTACAGGAGGATACATTGCTCATTTGCCTACTTGTACTTTCCTGGAGCCAGGCAAGTACACTCTACGGTTTTGTACTTTACATTATCTTCCCTGTACTTCCTTGAGTGACACAATTGCAACACGTCATGTTCTTTCCGGTGCTCTTGTTCTCTTGTGCTTATTACTTGTATCTGGGGTGGGGAAATATGCTATCTATGTGACCAATCCCAAGTAACAACTCAGGTGTGTTTTAGCTTAGACCCCGCATCGTGCACGCGGGTCCTAAGTCACCATTCATGTGCTTTCAGGTGCTTTCAGGTGCTTACCCTAGCCGGTCACATATTTAGTTATATTTCAAATGTAGTACACACATGTTCAGGAGATTACCTTGTACTTATTTCCTGTAATTCCATGATATCATGTTCTTTCAGGTGCTTACATATCATGTTCTTACATTCATGTTCTTCCATGTACTTTACACTGTTCTTCATGTACTTTACCCTGTTCTTCATGTACTTATTCACCTGTTCATCCTGTACTTTCCATGTTTCCTTGTACTTTCATATCATGATGTCTTGTTCATTACCTAGAATTGTACTTGCTCCGCTCCTGAATAGGATATGTTGCAGGTGAGATGGAGGCTTTGTGTGACACCTACTATGGACAGGATACTGCCTTCCCTACTGAGCCAGCTGGAGCTGCTTGTGACCTAGAGGCTGCAGAGGCCTAGTACTTCATTAGTTTTCCTTTATCTTTCCATGTATTGAGACTAGCAGACTCTTTTATAGTTGAATTGTAATAATTTCAGATATTGTACTCTTTACTCAGGTTGGGACACATTATATAGTTGCTGTGATTCTATACTTTTATGTTTATCTGGTTAGTTTCCCTAGCTTGGTACAGCTTACTTCATTGTGTCTAACAATGAAGGCTGGGCGTGTCCGACTCGTGTCCGATTATTCGGGAGCGGGTCGTGACACCCGAGTCCGGTGCACCCTTGCCGCCGGTCCCCGCGAGCCCAGGCGCCGCCCTAGGCCGCGCCCTATCCGACGAGCTCCCGGTCACGCCCCGCCTCCGGTGCTGTGCGCTGTTCCCCGCAACTTCGGCGACCCCCTTCGTCGATGTCCCTCCGCGTTCCTGAGATCCACGACGTTTCTCTGAGTTTCTGAGTTCTCTTCTGGAATTTCTCCGTTCGTTGGTGCTGTACACGCAGCCGAACTCCGGCGAGGCGTGTTTCGAGTCCGAGGCATCACTTCGGGTTCCGTCAATTTCGGTAACTTTTGGATAGTCCCATAGTTCCTCTTAGTCTGTGATGAAAATTGGTCCACCGATTCCTTCGGGAATTCGGATTTTTGGTTACGTTTCAATTACGTTACCATTTCGATTTTTTCGAAGTTTCTTCGGAAATTGGTATGCTTATTGGTTTGGTTCTGTGATCTTTCCGATTCCGGAATTTCCGAATCCTTCGAAAATATTTCTGTGATTATTTTTGGTTTTAGAAGAACTTTGTTTCTGAAAAGGTTTTTGGGTTGGATTGGTGTGGGAATTGGTTTTGTGATTTTTCGAATTGGTTTCGGGAAATTCTGATTTTGTTCGGGAATTCTGAATTCATTTCGGAAAATAATTTATTAGATGTTTTTATATATAAAATTGGGTATCCCTGGTTTGGGATTTATTTTGCAGGAAAAATCGACGCGTTTCCCAGTTTTGGGTTATCCCAAAAATAGAGCGAATGCTGCCGAAATTTCTATAAAAATTTAATTATATAATTTTAAAATAAATTTCGGAAAAGAATACTATTTTTGGATTTTTTGGGCGACGACCTTATTGGTCAATGGGCCCCGGCTGAATGCAAACGAAACCGGTTTCGTCCGGACGTTGAGGCATTAGCTATAAAAATGACGATTGGACCAGTTCTGAGACTCAATAATATTTTATAATTATTAAATATTATTTATATTTAATTTTGTAGGCAGTTTACAGGACTAACGAATTTTCTCTTATTTTAATTCTTGGGAATGTAAGGGCATAAGCCCATTTACTATTCTGCAGTTTTGTAATAAGTAGGTAGTAGCTATGGTTTTCTGGATTTTGTGAGAATGCGTAAAAATTAGGAATAAAAATTATATTAAGTACAATTTGAAAATTCACGATATTTCTCATTTAAAGGAAAAGTATATTTTTATATAATTATCAAAAGTATTAAGTTTTTCCGAATAAACAGTAAAACCTGATAAATACAAGTTTTTCCCAAAAAGTTTAAATGTCAATTGACATTCTTAATTGTAACGCACTATTAAACGCGTTTTTGGTTGTGTTAGTTAAACAAGACTGAAATTGACTAGGACACTACTAGAGATTGTAACTAGTTTAGCGTCATTGGCAACATTGGTTTTCTGAGACAAATTTCCAAATGTAGGATTTCAAGGAAGAACCTGATTTTCCGTCCCGACGTATCGACCCATCCAGTCAAGTCATTTTGAGGCAAGTACAAGTTTGTGGTAGATTACAATTAGTTAATAATTATTTTAATGCAATTTTAAATCACGATACAACACGAAATTCTCCTGAGAATAATGACTGTAACTACTGTAACTATTGGGGACTGGGGGAATAGTGTAGTGGATATGACCACATCCAATAGTATAACTGATTGTATTAGCTTACCCCTCAAACACACGGGGATAAGCCATGCCATATCACTAGGATATTACTGTAACAAACCCAATCCGGTCATATTCATTACCTATTCATATTTCACTATTTTTAACTGTTGGAAAAATCATTTACTTCAAATTGTTTAAAAGTGCATATTTCTATTATTAATTTCAATTGTTAAAATATCATGAATTTGTACTTTGCTCCCTCCTGACTGGAGACTATATTTTTAGGTCCTGTTGAGGATGCAGAGCTAATGATTAGTAGCTATTATGACCCAGAGTTATACCCTGCTGTGCTTCCCGAGGATGGATTACTGGATGGGAATATCGCTTTCATTTAGATGTTATTTTCCAAGTTTGTAGTTTTGTCTAAAAGAACAATGTGATTTAATTTGGTGGTTTATGTTTGAAATCTGTACTGGACAAGTTTTAAGTTTTTAATTTATCGAATCTTATTTATTGTGGCAAATTTAGTTTGAGTTGTTGATTACCTGCATATGGAAGTTACAGCTTACTGCCGCCGTCTCATCAACGGTGCAGGCTGGGCATGATCCGATTCATCCTAAGTAATTGGGACCGGGTTGTGACATCCGTGTTAGTATAACGGAGAATTTCTACTCTCCGTTGTTAAAATTACGGAGAATAGCATTCTCCATGATAGAATACGGAGAATGGTCATTCCCAGGTTAGAATGCAGGAGAATGGTCATTGTTCGTGTTAGTATAACGGAGAATTTCTCTTCTCCGTCACAACAGACGGAGAATGGTTATTCCGTGTAAGAATGACGGAGAATGTTTGAACTGGCTGCAGTTCTGATATGAATGGTTAACTGCCTGCGCCTCTGAGAAGGTTCTCTATGTGGGGCCTTTAATGACTAAGCTTTGCTATGCCTACAACCATGCTTAAAACCTTCCTAAAACCAAGCCACGTGTCAGGCTACGATTGGAGGATGAGAGTAAGTGGTGGGGACGGGTGGAGCCCATGTAGTAGGGGGGTGTGTGAGGGGTGGTGGAACTTTGTATTTTTCCTTAATGACTGTCTTTGAATAAGTCTTAATTGCCACCTTCTTTCTTGGGGAAAGTTGAGGAGTTTGTGGCATGGCATCCACTTTTAACGAACCTATTAAATGAGATTCATTATGCTGACTATTAGGTTCATCTGTATTTATTGGCCAATATGGCCTATAAAAAGAGGTTTCTTGAGGAGCAAACTCCATCATCTTCATAGCATTCCCATTATGCACGACCATGACTTAGCTTTAAGAGGCCCCTGCCTGGCATCAGTTGGCTATTGGCTGTCATTCAAAGTAGTTATGTCTTTATAGAAGAACAAGTAGTAGTGAATCTCGAGATGCATTGGAACACCCTGTTCGAACCTGAACAACATCTTGGCAGTTTTCGTGCTTTATCGAAAAGTTGGGGGTCCTGCTATGCGATCTCAGTAATGGTCTAGCAGCCCGTTATGCGTGAAGAGCTACAGGTTGTGCTCTGTCCTGTAGAGGAATACGCTTCGATGGAGATCAATTTTCTAGTATGTGCACCAAGAAGAATAAGGGCTGCGCTTCTGTGAAGATTAATCCCATTCTAGACTTCTTTAGGCTTTTCTGAATCTATAATAGATCCTTTGTAGAAGAACAATATGAGTCTTTGTAATAGATCCTTTGTAAAAGAACAGTATGAGTCTTTCTGAATCTGTAATAGATCCTTTGTAGACATAGTAATAAAAGAACTTCTTTCTATATCTTATGTTTGAATTTTATTTTCTGTGTCTGTATCTTTTGTAACATATGTGTTGTCTTCTATAATAAAATTACGAAGAATGGTCATTCTTCGTATAATAATGACGAAAAATATTGGTCATTCTCCGTCACTCTTTCACAGAGAATGACCATTCTCCGTGTTAAATAACACGGAGAATGACCATTCTCCGTGTTAAATAACACGGAGAATGACCATTATGCAGTCAAAAAATGGAAAGATAGACATAACAGACTTCAAAATAGCACCATTGATATCAAAAATTTAAGAAATGTATTAAAAAAAGAAATAAATGTAAGAAATGTATTAAAAATGATCATTCTCCGTTTTGGATGACGGAGAATGGTCATTCTCCATGTTAATATCATGGAGAATGGTCATTTCCCGTTCTAGAGTACAGAAGAATGACCATTCTCCGTGAAAGAGTGACGGAGAATAACCATTCTCCGTGCTAGAACCACGGAGAATGGCCATTCTCCGTTTTAAAATCACGGAGAATGGCCATTATGCAGTCAAAAAAATGTGAAACAGTAGATATAACAGACTTCAAAATAGCATCATTGATATCAAAAATGTAAGAAATGTATTAAAAAAAAGAAATATAAGAAATGTATTCAAAAATGGTCATTCTTCGTGTTAATATCACGGAGAATGGCCATTCTCCGTTCTAGAGTGCAGAAGAATAACCATTCTTCGTGTTAAATAACACGGAGAATGGTCATTCTCCGTGAAAGAGTGACGGAGAATAGCTATTCTCCATGCTAGAACCACGGCGAATGGCCATTCTCCATTTTAAAATCACGGAGAATGGCCATTATGTAGTCAAAAAATGTGAAACAGTAGATATAACAGACTTCAAAATAGCACCATTGATATCAAAAATGTAAAAATATATTCAAAAAATAATTATATAAAAAAAGAATATATGTATATGTATTAACGAGGGGGCGCTGCCCCCTCGACCCTTGTAGCAGCACGTGGGGGGATAGGGCAAGTGGTGCAATTGTGATTACCTAATTCAAGGCAATTCTGGCACCCCATCTTCCTATTTTCTTTTTTCTTATTCTCATATTTGCTCTTATAACGGTCCACCTTTGGTCGGCTGGGGTCCCGTTTCGGAACATGGGGTAGAACCAAATTAGTGGAATTATGTTTAAACTGTTTTTCAGAATCTGGAAACGGACGAATTGCACATGAATATAGTTTCTGGTAAAAATCTGATGTCCAATACTGCTCCACAAAATCGTAAACGGATTTGTCCGAACCAAATCTGATGCATTGGATTGCATGGCTGCATGAGAATACATATACCTTCCATCTACGACAACTACAATACCAATCAAGAAGATTCACCAGGTGGGAGGATGTATCTGCCATCACCTCAAACTCGAAATCACCAGACCTATATACCTTATAAGACATGTCATCGTATGTAAGCTGCTTGAGCATATTCTCGACGTATGGAGTCAATTTGCTACTGAAATCAATTGCATCCTTGTGGCGATCTGAAATTATCTTCATCATCTTCACTCGGATGACATTTACAATTGAATGACTTTGCACAACTAGAAGCAACATCGCCGTATCCACATCCCGAAAAGAATGCATTTGACCAATGTTCGGGCTTTTGTTTATCCATCCAAGTTACAACATGACCATAATTTAGATCATAAATCTTTTTAACTGCTTGTTTATACCCACCTATATACAGAAAAAAGAAATTAATAAAGAAGGAAGTCGAGACACAAGCACATGAAAAAGAAGGGACCATTCTCCGTGTTAAAAATATGGAAAATGGTCATTCTCCATTCAAAAGTAACGGAGAATGTATATTCGTTGTGCTTGGCAACACGGAGAATGTACATTCTTCGTTAGATTTACACGGAGAATGGACATTCTCCGTGTGATGTACATGGAGAATGGCCATTCTCCGTGTTAAATTAACAGATAATGCACATAAAAGCTACATATATCTATCTGATTTACACACCTGTTGTTAGAGCATATACTGCTTGCCTCCAAGCTTCAAGTACATGTGGATACACTCTTTCATTTCCTTTCTCCTTCAGTGGTATGTTATTCTTCATGTGATAATAGCAATAGCTATGGTAAGTATTAAGGAACACTTTAGGAACTTCAGAAACTAAACCGGTGCCTTGATCCGAAAGAAATACGATACGCCTACTACATCCAACAATATTCTTGGTATTTTTAAGGAACCATTCCCAATTGTCGCCATATTCGTCTGAGACTATACCGTAGACAAGAGGGTAGAACTGTTTGTTACCATTCTTTGCTATAGCAGACATTAAACATCCTCTAAACCTCCATGTAAGAAAAGTCGCATCCAAATATAGCATTGGACGACAATATTGAAAGCCTTCGATGTAAGCCCCATATGAAAGAAAAAGTCGATGAAACCTCATTGACGTATCATATTTCTGAAAGTCAATAATGGAACCAATATTGGTTTCCTTTACCTTGTCGACATACCAACACAAGTCGTTGTAAGCTCTAACATCAACTCCGTACATTTCTTGGTGCACCAGCCTAATGTCGTGGTATGTCTGCCCGTAGGTAAGAGATAACCCATAGTCAACCTTGAATTCATCGACAACTGATTTTGCCGAATTTTTAGGATCCATCCGAACAATGTCACTAACCAAACTTTTCACAAACTTTACTAGAATAACTAGATTACCTTTATCCATATAGCCAACTCCACAACAGTGTTCTTCCACATACCTCTTCATCTCAAAATTTTGATTATCTTCCGAAATAGATATAGCATGGAAGCTCCACAAACAAGCATGGATCTTGTAATTCTTGCAGCAAACAGTGTACCTCCCCGGCTCAGATTTTAAAATATGGAGTGGATGACGAGATTCAAAACATACCTTTCTAACAGCGTGCCTAACTTCTTCAACACCATTTAGAAAAATCTGACCAACGCCAATAATTGATCCAGGCCACATATTTAATTTCCTCTTCTTTACTGTCTCAATCGAGCCCTTATAAAATTCTACTACTCGTTTATCCTTTACAGTAGGAGAACATCTACTCAAAGAACTAAAAGAGGAAGACGAAGGTCCCATGGGAATGCTTTGACAAGGAAAAGATATCGATGAAGAACATGGAGGATATACTTGCTCCACAAATAGATCAAAGCTCACGTCATGGGTGCCGTGGAAACCACCAACCAATGACCGAAGCCAAAAATCAATGTCAACGTACAGTTCAGTCTCATCAGAATGCAAAAACTTGAAACGAAAGGAAAGTGGATCCAAATAAGTCCATCGATCGCACACTTCATGCTTTAAAAATTTTACGGTACTTTCATATATGACACGGCAGGAAAGTATGTCTCCCTTAAAACAAAGATTAACTAAACATCTTGAATCCATCCCCCCTGATAACATAAAAACAGAAGAGATCACAAACCAAAATAACATATTTCTGATCATTCTCCGTCTAAGAATCACGGAGAATGATCATTCTCCGTCTAAAACCATGGAGAATGATTATTTCCGTCTAAAACTCACGTAGAATGATCATTCTACGTCTAAAGCTTACGGAGAATGTTCATTCTCCGTCCTACTATAACGGAGAATTTCTCTATGACAAGTGAACGGAGGAAGACCATTCCCCGTCATATTAGCACGGCAAATGTCATTCGCCGTCATATTCGCACAAAAGAACCAGATTAAATATCTATCTAATCATTTTCCAATTAAAAATCTTTATAACAAATTTAAATTCAGCAAAAATTTTGAGATATACGAAGATGGTGAATGAATTTCTACATATCTGAACTCTCACCTTGTTTTAAGATCTTCAGAAAGAGAAGAAGAAGAAGAAGATCTTCTCTCCACAATTGACCTAATCACAGAAAAACTTTAAATCTCTCCACGAAAATGATGATGATCGATGATGATGAGCGATGATCGGAGTTTGACTGAAGAAAATCACTGTGAACTACGAAAAATCTTTGTGATCTATGCTGAATATGAGAGTAATGGAATTCAGATCTCTCGTGAAGAAGAAGAAGACGAAAATCGCAATACAAATCTGAGTTTGTGAATTCAAACTCATATATATATGACCAAATTTGCGCGAAGGGGTATTTATGGTATGTCAATTTTGTAAATACAGAACATCTAAAGAAAATCTTGGAATATTTAACGTGAAAATATATAATTTTGGACATTTCATAAAACTCATCATGCGGGTGAATTTTTCATAAAAACTAACCCAGAAATTGGATTTCTCAGCAATTTTCAGATAATTAAAATTATCTGCGAATGTTATGACTGTGATTTTAGCAAACACAACTCATTTTTCTTTTAGCCTATTCTACTTGTAGTTCACACAAGAATGACATCGTCACGACTTTTAATTGGCAGCTCTGTTGTTTCAATTGACAATTCTACTGATCTCTTTTGCAAATTTTCAAATGATTGACAATTTCTTTCGTCTCTCTTCTCCACGAAAGCTATATATATCTATAAAGTCCTGACATTTCTTTTCTTATAAATGCTTCTCATCTATCTCAACACAATTTGAACCAATTTTTTAAAAAATCGGATCGGAGATCAATCCAGACAAAACATTGTATCGAATCAAACCGATAAAATTGAACCAGTGATTCAACCATTGGGTTAAACTAAATGGTACAAGTTCATATCCTTCTGGATACTATTTTTACAAAGAATATGTATTTACAATCAAATTTTAAAATACTAGTGGGTCAACACTGACCCGACTTTGAAAAAACTCTCACTTCATGGATCAACCGGTTAAACCGTTCATTCCGATACGATTTAAAACACTAATTTCGACAACACATTTTGGTATTAATTTTTCTCAAGTGTCTTTCGCAGTCAGGTGTACAAAACAATTTAGGCTCCCATATGTCTAGTACGAGCAATCAAAATAACACATCCTTTTGTTTTGTTTAACACAACTTGTCACGGTCATCATCTAAAAATAATAGAGCAAGTCAAGTTCTAGGCGAAGGATTATAAATGAATTAGTAAAGGACGTGGGTTGCACTTAAAATAATTTTTTTAATTATAAAACTATAATTTTAAATTTTAAAAATATAATTGAAAATTATATATATATATATATATATATATATATATATATATATATATATATATATATATATATATATATATATATATATATATATATAAAATAAGATATATAGAAATTTAATTATAATTTGTTAATGTGAATAAAAGAGGGTATTCGGTATTGCGGAAGAAAATGAGAAAGATTTTAAAATTATAATTTTTTGTATTTTTTAAAATTAAATGGTTGATAATAACTATACGACTTAGACGATTCATTTTTGAACGATTTTAAATCCACATTATATAGTAGAAGATATTCTTCAACAAAACCACCTAAAATATAATTTCATCAATCACGTGGTCTATTATTTTGCTTGGAGTTATACTTTGAAATGTAGGAATTATTCTTGAAATTAAATCATTCCACAGTCATTTTACTTTATTGGATTTAAATATCGATTTAAAATGATGTACCTTTAAATGAAATTTGAGTTAAAGTGAATTATTTATCTTGGTTATGATTTTTTTAATTAAGTTTGACATTTTTATGTGATAGTTAAGAGTAAAAGAAAATTGTAATGTGGCCTCATTCTTATAAATGATTCTCATCCGACAATCCTTCCAACCCTGGTTCTTCAAACACTGATCGTCTGATGGGTAAGAATTCTTCTGTCACTTGGATATTCGATACTGGGGCTACGATTCATGCGACGGGTTCTCGTGACTGTTTAGTTGATTGCTTTGAGGGCCCTGTCTGTCCTGTGATTTTGTCTGATGGGAGCACTATTGAGGCTGTTCTGAGAGGCAAAGTATTTTTGAATGCTGAGTTAGTGTTGACGGATGTTCTTTATGTTCCGACATTGACTTGCAATTTGATCTCTGTCTCACAATTGATTGGTGCCAGAAATTGTGATATGTTATTTACTCCTGATTTGTGTTTTGTTCAGGACCGAAGTACGAGGATGGTGATTGGAGCAGGTGAACAAAGGGGTGGACTTTACTTCTTGGGGAAGGTTCCAACTTCTTTGGCCTCGGTGATCCTGGCATGCAGAGAGAGTGATTCCGAGGTTTGGCATAGTAGACCGGGGCATCCTTCGAATAAAGTAATACAGACTTTACCTTTTCTCTCTGGTAGTAGTGTGCTTTCTCATAAGGCTTGTGATATTTGTCATCAAGCTAAACAGACTCGTGATACTTTTCCTGATAGTAGTAGTCGTGCTTTGAAATGCTTTGAACTTATACACTGTGATCTGTGGGGACCACATCGTGTTCCGTCATCTAATGGGGCATGATATTTTTTGACTTTGGTGGATAATTTTTCTAGAGCTGTTTGGGTTATTTTATTGACGGATAAGTGTGCTTTTTACTCTATGTTTCTTAAATTCATTGCTATGGTGAAGCGTCAGTTTGGGGCTGATATCCGTCGTGTGCGGAGTGACAATGGCACTGAATTTAATTGTTTACGAGATTATTTTTCATCTCAAGGTATATTGTTCCAAACATCCTGTGTTGGGATACCTCAACAGAATGGAAGGGTGGAAAGAAAACATCGACATATTTTAAATGTAACCAGGGCATTGAGATTTCAGGGTTCTCTTTCTGTGGATTTTTGAGGGGAATGTGTTCTGGGTGCATGTTATTTGATCAATAGAATACCTTCTAGTATCTTGCATTTTAAGTCACCTTATGAAGTTTTATATGTTTCGACTCCTTCGTATGATCATCAACGTATTTTTGGTTGTATGTGATATGCGTATGATTTGAAATCCCGACATGATAAATTTGCGAGCAGGAGTAGAAAATGTATCTTTGTTGGATATCAACTTGATAAAAAGGGATGGAAACTGTATGATTTGGAGACTAGTGAATTTTTTGTGTCCCGTGATGTTACTTTTTATGAAAAATAATTTTCTGGGTGTGGCTCTGCTAGCGAGATGTCTTCTGCGACACGTCATACATCTGTTGAGGTACCGGGAGACGATATAGAGGCTTTTGGGATGATGTCGACTACGGTTGCTGAGGCCGGAGTGGTTGCTGGCGGCTCGGCACCGAGTGGCAAGGATGCACATGTAGCTGCAGACGTATTGACATGAGAGTCTGCTAGGGGTGATGCGGATACTACTGATGATACCGGGGATACAGTGTTGCCAGAGGTGCCTGACGAGGTAGTATTAGGAAGAGGAATCAGAAAGAAATCATAGCCAGTTCGATTACAGGATTTTGTGACGAATGTTGTTCGAAGTAAAAGTCCCTCCTTCACCACAGTTCATCTGTTCCCGTCACTTCCTCAGGTACTTCGTATCCTCTAACACAATTTCTAAGTTATGACATATTTACTGCTGGACACAGAGATTTTCTTGCAGCTATCACTGCAGGAGTTGAGCCTACTTCATATCGCCAGGCCTCGCGAGATTCAGGCTGGCGCGCGGCTATGCAAACTTAAATACAGGCTCTAGAAGATAATGGGACATGGAGTATTATCGATTTGCCTCCTGGAAAGAAAGCATTGGGTAGTAGATGGGTGTACAAAATAAAGTACAACTCCGACGGCAGTGTTGAGCGCTTAAAGGCACGGCTGGTTGTGTTCGGTAATCATCAGGTTGAGGGGATCGACTATTCAGAGACATTTTTTCCGGTAGCTAAGATGCCTACAGTTAGGACGTTCTTGGCTGTTGCAGCTGTGAGAGGCTGGACTTTGCATCATATGGATGTGCACAATGCTTTTCTTCATGAAGATCTGACAGAAGAAGTGTATATCAAGTTACTGCCAGGTTTTTCGCATAGTGAACCCAACAAAGTGTGTCGCCTGCGTAAGTCTCTATATGGATTGAAACAGGCACCACGTTGTTGATTTGCTAAGCTTGCTGCTTCTCTGATATCCTATGGATTTATTCAATCTCATTCTGATTATTCCCTTTTCTCTTTTTTAAAGGGAAGGTAGAGTTGCATGTTTTGATCTATGTGGATGATATGATTGTGTCTGGTAATGACTCAGGTTGTCACGACCCGATCCCAACTATTTGGGTCTAGTCAGATCATGCCCAGCCTGCACCGTTGTTGAGACGGCGGCAGTAAGCTGTTCAGTAGCAGATAACCATACAACAACACTATATTTGTCACAACTCAAAATTCGAAAATAAAACTTTATTAAACTTTTACAATGAAATAAAAGATACAACTTAAACCATTTTTTTTACATACATCATGAATAAAAGAAAACTCTAGGCAAACAGCTCAGCAATCTCGAATTCCTCATCTTGGGATCGCATAACAAAGCCTCATCAGTGATACCTAAAATGTTGGGTCTCCAGTCAGGAGGGAGCAAAGTACAATTTATGCTAATCTTGACAATTAATTTAACAATAAAATCATGCACTTTTAAACAGTTTGAAGATGAACAGTTTTGAAACAATACAGTACAGTGATGTGAATAGGCAATGTATATGACCGGCTTGGGTTACAGTAGTATCTAGCGATACGGTATGGCTTGTCCCCGTGTGAAGAGGGGAAAGCTAATACAGTCAGTTACAGTAATTTGGATGTGGTCATAAACATTACTCTACTCCCCCAGTCCCCAACAGTACAGTCAATACTCCCGAAGGAGTTCGTGTTTGAACAGTGGTTTAAAATTGCAGTGAAGTGATTATTAAATAATTGTAATCAACATAAATGTACTTGCCTTTGTTATTGTGACTGGATCGAGAGTCTGTACCGAGGAACTAGGTCAAACACTTCCCCGAAATCCTACATTTGAGATTCCAGACTTAGAAACAATATTCAACCCATATCTAGATGTGCTAGTTACAATCTCTAGTAGTAATGTCCTAATCAAGTTTTAAGTTGTATTAATCTACAGCTAACGATTACGTCGCAACTATGTGCGTTGATTAAGCCGGTTAATTGGATTATTTAAAAAATCACGAGAATCGATTACAATTTTGGAAAACTTTGTGTTTTCATAATATGTATATAAAATACAGTTTCTTTTAGTGACAAACAGTGAATTAATAATATTTTATTTATTTTAGCTAAACTCGTATTTAAGCCGTAAATTACGTCCTAACTACGAATATGAAATCAATCTAAACCACCCAAATCACATCCACCAGAAAAAGAAAAGAAAATAACTACACTACACAAATACATGGGCACAGCTACTGGTCCTAGGGTGGGCTTATGCCCGATACATCTTTCTTTTACATTAAATAAGAAAATGACTGAATTATTAAATAAAATGCAGAATTTAAATGACTATAATATTTAGCCTAAAAATAAAATAATAAATAAAAGAAAACTAGGAGTCTCAGACTCGGTCCATTTCCTCAAATTCGGTTTATGCCTCAACGTCCGGTCGGACCGGTGCGTTTGCATTTTGCCGGGGCCCACAGACCGGTACGGTCGTCGCCCGAAAAATCAGTTTAGAAATTCATTTTCGAAAGCCAATTTTGAAATCAATATAAATATAGTTTTTGTAAAAATTTGGGCAGCACTTCCTCTATTTCGGGTCAAACCCAAAACTGGGAAATGCGCCACGGAAAACCTGCAATTATTCCAAACCAGGGAAAACCCATTTGTATAGAAAATATATCACAGAACCAAATCCGAAACCACACCGGAAATCCCGTTTTATCCAAAACAAAACCACAGCAACACAATCTCACAGACAAACGTCACCCAAGTGCTAAACGTAGCTAACGGGAAATTATAACGCAGCTATCCGGATTCCCGAGAGGGAACCGGGGGACCGATCTATCATCATCGACTCACGGGAGGGACGAACTACTCTGATTAACAGAAATTACCAAATTCCGTTGGCGGGGAGCCGCGGGAAAAATCTCGGGAAAGAAATCCGAACTAAGTCGGCAGCAGGTAGAAGTTCCGAACCGCGGAAAAGTCCACGGACAGCGGGAAATCCACGGGAAGGGTGCTGGACAGCAGCGAATGGCCGCGGAAACGCTGACAGCGGCGGAGGCGGGGGTTTGCTGGCCTCGGGGACAGCGGCGGACAGAGCCGCGGACAGCGGTGCCGGCTAGGGCGCGGGATCGGCGCGGATCCGACCTCGGGCACGGCGGCAGAGCCGCGGGGAGGGTCGCGAGCTCGGGGGAAAGCTCGGCGAACGGATCCCGACGGGGATGGCGGCTCGGGAAGGGGCTCGGGATGGCCGCGGAGGGACGGCGGACGGCTCGGGGCACGCCGGAGGCGCGGGGCGTCGGCGGACGGCGGCGGATGCCGCGGGAGGAGGCGCTCGCGGGAGGAGCACCGCCGCTGCGGGCGGTCGGGAGACGGGAGGTCACACGCGCGGAGAGATGCGCGGATCTGGCCTCGGCCGGCGGGGAGGAAGCTGCGCGCGGGGGCGCGGGGTGGCAGCGGCTTCCGGGGACGGCGACGCCGGAGAGGGCTTCGCCGGAGGCTGGCCGGGCCGCGGGGGAGGGGGCCGCGGTGGGCGCGAACGGCGGGGAGCCGCGCGCTGGGTCGGCGCCGAGCTCGGGTGGAGATGGTTTTCTTCTCTGATCCAGAGAGAGAAAAAAATGGAAGAGAGAGATATAGCTTGAGATCTGAGAATAAAGAGAGGAAGAGAGTTTAAAGGAATTGGTGGTGGTGGGGTGGGGATGTTCTGTGCTTCTCTGGAGTATAAGGGGAAATGGAGGACAAGGGGAGTTATAAGGAGTGAAGGAAAAGATGTGGGTTATATCTCTTCTTCTGTGAACGTGAAGATAGGAGTGGAGAGGGGAGTTACGGAAATGAAGGGGTTTGAGGAGTTATAAGGTGGAGTTGGGGGGAAGTTTTGAGAACGTGGGAGAGTTTTAATAGAGGAGTGGGTTAAGGAATGTGTGGTGGGGAAAGTTGTTCGGGAATGAGTGTTACTAAATCCTAGCAACTGAATACTGGTCCATCGGGACCAGTTCTCAACCAGACATCTATTATTTTTTTTTATTTTTTTTTATTTTTTTTTATTTAACCAAGTCAAAAATAGGAAAGAATTTGGGGAAAGAAAGGGGTTGGGCTCAGGCCTGGGTCTGGGCTCGGACTCGGGTCTGGGTCCAAACGTACAAAAGTCCAAGTTGATTAATAATTTCGAAATCATTTTCCACTCAAAAATATTTAATAATATTAATATTAATAATAATAATTAGAAATACTACTAATAATAATTAATTACAAAAATATGGATTTCACAATCTTCCCTCCTTAGAAAATTTCGTCCTCGAAATTAAAGTAAGGTTAGGGATCAAACAGCTACGGGTACTACGCCCGTAACTCAGGTCCAACAATAAGAATTTTCAAGGCAGCCGTGGATGAGACGGTTGAGGGAAAAAAAAAATTTATTTATTTATGATATCATCCATGCAGAAAGAATACAAAAGCGAACCAAAGTACACGAGGTTGATCAGACCATCATGCACCGGTCCTGATTAGACAATATATTAGTGGGTGCACCCAATAAAATATCGTCATGATCAAGCTTGATAAAGAGGTAGCTTGCAAAACTAGGCTAACTTTGTCAGCATCAGTCAAGTTTAGAATGAAAAGATAAGAAAATAAGTGATGGCTCGAATTCTGATCTTCTTCTAACCTCTGACTAGGCTTGCAACTGGTTTCTCTGGCACTGAAAGGTTAAGTCCAAACTTCTCGATGTCTTCTAGCAGGTGCCACTCCTTGGCTAAGAACTTCGCCATCAGTATCGACCACGTACATCAGTGACCACATTAGCCTTACCTGAATAGTACTGCAGGTCGATGTCGAAATTCTTCATCTGCTTCAACCATCTTCTTAGTCTAACATTCAGCCCTTTCTGAGTGAAGACCTATTTCAGACTTTTGTAGTCCGTATAAATTTTCACTCCCTTTCCATAAAAATCATGCTTCCATAGCTTTAAAGTAAAGATAATTGCAGCAATTCAAATTAGGTGTGGGATGATTCTTCTCATGAGTCTGTAGTTGCCTACATGTGTAAGCAATTACTTTCCCATGTTGTTGAAGAACGCAACCCAGTCCTTTTTCAAAGGCATTACTGTAAATTGAGAACTCACCGGTTCCTGCGGGTAGCGCAAGGATTGGTGTAGTGGTAAGTCTCTTCTTCAGCTCCTCAATGCCGCATGGTAAACTTTCGTTCAGAATGAACTCTTCATTCTTCCAAGTGAGCTTCGTCATTGACTCAGCAATCTTGGCGAAAATCCTTCACGAACTTCTGATAGTAGCCGGCCAAGTTCAAGGATCTTTCGAATTGAACTTGGGGTATACCACTCTTCAACAACAGCTATCTTCCATCAAAATTTCTTCTCTTGACCACATGGCCAAAAATCCACCTTGTCAAAAATCCACGTTCAGATAACTTACCATAGAATTTCTTCTTCCTCAAAGTTTCCAAAACGTCCTCAGGTGTTCTTCATGCTCTTCTTCAGTCTTCAAATATATCAGGATGTTATCTATGGAGAAGATAAACCGATTCAAATACTCATAAAAATCTCTGTTCATGGGATTCATGAACACAGCAGAAGCATTTGCCAGTCTAACGTCCTGACCACTGAAAACTACCCATACTTGGTATTTGAACGCTGTCTTGGAAATGTCCTCTTTCCTGACTTTGATTTGATGGTAGTCAAATCTTAAGTCAAACTTCGAAACATTCTATCTCCACATAACCAGATCAAACAGATCCTCGACCCGGACAGAAAGTACTTGTTTCTTTAGTGTCTGGTAATCGATGCACATCCGTTGTTCCATCCTTCTTGGACATAAACAAGATAGGTACTCCCTAAGGTAGAGTTCCATTCTGCATAAATCCTAGAGCCTTCATTGATCTGGTCCTTCATCTTCTATGAACTTCGAGTCTGCATCATGCCTTTGTAGGAGGCAAGGTCTGCTAGATAGGAAGAGAGTCCCTAGGTTGTGGCCTAACAGGTGTTGCTGGCCTATGAGCTCTGGCTTGATAAACAGATAAGGGCAGTCCTTTACCCGATGTTCAGCAGATCCACATGCCAAACATTGTCCCAATCTCTTGCGGCAACTAACGGTCTGATGACCAGGCCTCTTGCAGTAGTTACAAGCCCATAGCTTCTTACGACAAGGCTGCCGGAAGTATAGTACTTGATGGGACCCAAATATCTTCAGGGGTATCCTTCCTAGGACAAAGTTCTGCTCTAACTTGGTTGGGGATATCTAAGGCTACATCATGACGTTCTTCATGTCTTCTCTCGTGATATTCATCTGTTCCTGCTGGGCTTCCTCTTGAGCTTTCTGGAACTCCAGGATTTCTTGAAATAGGACAACCATTTGGAAGATGATTGCTGGTACTAGTGGAGCAACAAAAATGAATACTCCACCAAGGAAATGCAATTCAGTTTGAGATGAGGTAGGATTCGCCAGTGTAGAAAAAAACTTCACTGGATGCATTATGGGGACGGTCAAACAACCGCGAGGGAAAAGACCATGGACTTGGTTGAAGAGATGGGATATGATCCGGAGATGACACCTCATCGTCAGCAGGATTTGGTCAACGGTCATTCTCTGGAAGGTTTAGGACGCACACATAAGCAAGGTAGCCTACCGGTCTATAATCAAGCAAAAATATTTATTTATAATATATTTCGGTCCTATGTTGTGACAAATTGATGTTCTAGTGTTCTAATTATTTCTAGGTATGTTTTCCTAAGTTGTTGTTCAGACCTGCATCGGCCACCACTAAAAACATGTCACGACCCGGTCCCAATTTCTTGGGTCGAATCGGATCATGCCCAGCCTGCACCGTTGTTGAGACGGCGGCAGTAAGCTGTTCAGTAGCAGATAACCATACAACAACACTATATTTGTCACAACTCAAAATTCGAAAATAAAACTTTATTAAACTTTTACAATGAAATAAAAGATACAACTTAAACCATTTTTTTACATACATCATGAATAAAAGAAAACTCTAGGCAAACAGCTCAGCAATCTCGAATTCCTCATCTTGGGATCGCATAACAAAGCCTCATCAGTGATACCTAAAATGTTGGGTCTCCAGTCAGGAGGGAGCAAAGTACAATTTATGCTAATCTTGACAATTAATTTAACAATAAAATCATGCACTTTTAAACAGTTTGAAGATGAACAGTTTTGAAACAATACAGTACAGTGATGTGAATAGGCAATGTATATGACCGGCTTGGGTTACAGTAGTATCTAGCGATACGGTATGGCTTGTCCCCGTGTGAAGAGGGGAAAGCTAATACAGTCAGTTACAGTAATTTGGATGTGGTCATAAACATTACTCTACTCCCCCAGTCCCCAACAGTACAGTCAATACTCCCGAAGGAGTTCGTGTTTGAACAGTGGTTTAAAATTGCAGTGAAGTGATTATTAAATAATTGTAATCAACATAAATGTACTTGCCTTTGTTATTGTGACTGGATCGAGAGTCTGTACCGAGGAACTAGGTCAAACACTTCCCCGAAATCCTACATTTGAGATTCCAGACTTAGAAACAATATTCAACCCATATCTAGATGTGCTAGTTACAATCTCTAGTAGTAATGTCCTAATCAAGTTTTAAGTTGTATTAATCTACAGCTAACGATTACGTCGCAACTATGTGCGTTGATTAAGCCGGTTAATTGGATTATTTGAAAAATCACGAGAATCGATTACAATTTTGGAAAACTTTGTGTTTTCATAATATGTATATAAAATACAGTTTCTTTTAGTGACAAACAGTAAATTAATAATATTTTATTTATTTTAGCTAAACTCGTATTTAAGCCGTAAATTACGTCCTAACTACGAATATGAAATCAATCCAAACCACCCAAATCACATCCACCAGAAAAAGAAAAGAAAATAACTACACTACACAAATACATGGGCACAGCTACTGGTCCTAGGGTGGGCTTATGCCCGATACATCTTTCTTTTACATTAAATAAGAAAATGACTGAATTATTAAATAAAATGCAGAATTTAAATGACTATAATATTTAGCCTAAAAATAAAATAATAAATAAAAGAAAACTAGGAGTCTCAGACTCGGTCCATTTCCTCAAATTCGGTTTATGCCTCAACGTCCGGTCGGACCGGTGCGTTTGCATTTCGCCGGGGCCCACAGACCGGTACGGTCGTCGCCCGAAAAATCAGTTTAGAAATTCATTTTCGAAAGCCAATTTTGAAATCAATATAAATATAGTTTTTGTAAAAATTTGGGCAGCACTTCCTCTATTTCGGGTCAAACCCAAAAATGGGAAATGCGCCACGGAAAACCTGCAATTATTCCAAACCAGGGAAAACCCATTTGTATAGAAAATATATCACAGAACCAAATCCGAAACCACACCGGAAATCCCGTTTTATCCAAAACAAAACCACAGCAACACAATCTCACAGACAAACGTCACCCAAGTGCTAAACGTAGCTAACGGGAAATTATAACGCAGCTATCCGGATTCCCGAGAGGGAACCGGGGGACCGATCTATCATCATCGACTCACGGGAGGGACGAACTACTCTGATTAACAGAAATTACCAAATTCCGTTGGCGGGGAGCCGCGGGAAAAATCTCGGGAAAGAAATCCGAACTAAGTCGGCAGCAGGTAGAAGTTCCGAACCGCGGGAAAGTCCACGGACAGCGGGAAATCCACGGGAAGGGTGCTGGACAGCAGCGAATGGCCGCGGAAACGCTGACAGCGGCGGAGGCGGGGGTTTGCTGGCCTCGGGGACAGCGGCGGACAGAGCTGCGGACAGCGGTGCCGGCTAGGGCGCGGGATCGGCGCGGATCCGACCTCGGGCACGGCGGCAGAGCCGCGGGGAGGGTCGCGAGCTCGGGGGAAAGCTCGGCGAACGGATCCCGACGGGGATGGCGGCTCGGGAAGGGGCTCGGGATGGCCGCGGAGGGACGGCGGACGGCTCGGGGCACGCCGGAGGCGCGGGGCGTCGGCGGACGGCGGCGGATGCCGCGGGAGGAGGCGCTCGCGGGAGGAGCACCGCCGCTGCGGGCGATCGGGAGACGGGAGGTCACACGCGCGGAGAGATGCGCGGATCTGGCCTCGGCCGGCGGGGAGGAAGCTGCGCGCGGGGGCGCGGGGTGGCAGCGGCTTCCGGGGACGGCGACGCCGGAGAGGGCTTCGCCGGAGGCTGGCCGGGCCGCGGGGGAGGGGGCCGCGGTGGGCGCGAACGGCGGGGAGCCGCGCGCTGGGTCGGCGCCGAGCTCGGGTGGAGATGGTTTTCTTTTCTGATCCAGAGAGAGAAAAAAATGGAAGAGAGAGATATAGCTTGAGATCTGAGAATAAAGAGAGGAAGAGAGTTTAAAGGAATTGGTGGTGGTGGGGTGGGGATGTTCTGTGCTTCTCTGGAGTATAAGGGGAAATGGAGGACAAGGGAAGTTATAAGGAGTGAAGGAAAAGATGTGGGTTATATCTCTTCTTCTGTGAACGTGAAGATAGGAGTGGAGAGGGGAGTTACGGAAATGAAGGGGTTTGAGGAGTTATAAGGTGGAGTTGGGGGGAAGTTTTGAGAACGTGGGAGAGTTTTAATAGAGGAGTGGGTTAAGGAATGTGTGGTGGGGAAAGTTGTTCGGGAATGAGTGTTACTAAATCCTAGCAACTGAATACTGGTCCATCGGGACCAGTTCTCAACCAGACATCTATTATTTTATTTTATTTTTTTTTATTTTTTTTTTATTTAACCAAGTCAAAAATAGGAAAGAATTTGGGGAAAGAAAGGGGTTGGGCTCAGGCCTGGGTCTGGGCTCGGACTCGGGTCTGGGTCCAAACGTACAAAAGTCCAAGTTGATTAATAATTTCGAAATCATTTTCCACTCAAAAATATTTAATAATATTAATATTAATAATAATAATTAGAAATACTACTAATAATAATTAATTACAAAAATATGGATTTCACAATCTTCCCTCCTTAGAAAATTTCGTCCTCGAAATTAAAGTAAGGTTAGGGATCAAACAGCTACGGGTACTACGCCCGTAACTCAGGTCCAACAATAAGAATTTTCAAGGCAGCCGTGGATGAGACGGTTGAGGGAAAAAAAAATTTATTTATTTATGATATCATCCATGCAGAAAGAATACAAAAGCGAACCAAAGTACACGAGGTTGATCAGACCATCATGCACCGGTCCTGATTAGACAATATATTAGTGGGTGCACCCAATAAAATATCGTCATGATCAAGCTTGATAAAGAGGTAGCTTGCAAAACTAGGCTAACTTTGTCAGCATCAGTCAAGTTTAGAATGAAAAGATAAGAAAATAAGTGATGGCTCGAATTCTGATCTTCTTCTAACCTCTGACTAGGCTTGCAACTGGTTTCTCTGGCACTGAAAGGTTAAGTCCAAACTTCTCGATGTCTTCTAGCAGGTGCCACTCCTTGGCTAAGAACTTCGCCATCAGTATCGACCACGTACATCAGTGACCACATTAGCCTTACCTGAATAGTACTGCAGGTCGATGTCGAAATCCTTCATCTGCTTCAACCATCTTCTTAGTCTAACATTCAGCCCTTTCTGAGTGAAGACCTATTTCAGACTTTTGTAGTCCGTATAAATTTTCACTCCCTTTCCATAAAAATCATGCTTCCATAGCTTTAAAGTAAAGATAATTACAGCAATTCAAATTAGGTGTGGGATGATTCTTCTCATGAGTCTGTAGTTGCCTACATGTGTAAGCAATTACTTTCCCATGTTGTTGAAGAACGCAACCCAGTCCTTTTTCAAAGGCATTACTGTAAATTGAGAACTCATCGGTTCCTGCGGGTAGCGCAAGGATTGGTGTAGTGGTAAGTCTCTTCTTCAGCTCCTCAATGCCGCATGGTAAACTTTCGTTCAGAATGAACTCTTCATTCTTCCAAGTGAGCTTCGTCATTGACTCAGCAATCTTGGCGAAAATCCTTCACGAACTTCTGATAGTAGCCGGCCAAGTTCAAGGATCTTTCGAATTGAACTTGGGGTATACCACTCTTCAACAACAGCTATCTTCCATCAAAATTTCTTCTCTTGACCACATGGCCAAAAATCCACCTTGTCAAAAATCTACGTTCAGATAACTTACCACAGAATTTCTTCTTCCTCAAAGTTTCCAAAACGTCCTCAGGTGTTCTTCATGCTCTTATTCAGTCTTCAAATATATCAGGATGTTATCTATGGAGAAGATAAACCGATTCAAATACTCATAAAAATCTCTGTTCATGGGATTCATGAACACAGCAGAAGCATTTGCCAGTCTAACGTCCTGACCACTGAAAACTACCCATACTTGGTATTTGAACGCTGTCTTGGAAATGTCCTCTTTCCTGACTTTGATTTGATGGTAGTCAAATCTTAAGTCAAACTTCGAAACATTCTATCTCCACATAACCAGATCAAACAGATCCTCGACCCGGACAGAAAGTACTTGTTTCTTTAGTGTCTGGTAATCGATGCACATCCGTTGTTCCATCCTTCTTGGACATAAACAAGATAGGTACTCCCTAAGGTAGAGTTCCATTCTGCATAAATCCTAGAGCCTTCATTGATCTGGTCCTTCATCTTCTATGAACTTCGAGTCTGCATCATGCCTTTGTAGGAGGCAAGGTCTGCTAGATAGGAAGAGAGTCCCTAGGTTGTGGCCTAACAGGTGTTGCTGGCCTATGAGCTCTGGCTTGATAAACAGATAAGGGCAGTCCTTTACCCGATGTTCAGCAGATCCACATGCCAAACATTATTCCAATCTCTTGCGGCAACTAACGGTCTGATGACCAGGCCTCTTGCAGTAGTTACAAGCCCATAGCTTCTTACGACAAGGCTGCCGGAAGTAGAGTACTTGATGGGACCCAAATATCTTCAGGGGTATCCTTCCTAGGACAAAGTTCTGCTCTAACTTGGTTGGGGATATCTAAGGCTACATCATGACGTTCTTCATGTCTTCTCTCGTGATATTCATCTGTTCCTGCTGGGCTTCCTCTTGAGCTTTCTGGAACTCCAGGATTTCTTGAAATAGGACAACCATTTGGAAGATGATTGCTGGTACTAGTGGAGCAACAAAAATGAATACTCCACCAAGGAAATGCAATTCAGTTTGAGATGAGGTAGGATTCGCCAGTGTAGAAAAAAACTTCACTGGATGCATTATGGGGACGGTCAAACAACCGCGAGGGAAAAGACCATGGACTTGGTTGAGGAGATGGGATATGATCCGGAGATGACACCTCATCGTCAGCAGGATTTGGTCAACGGTCATTCTCTGGAAGGTTTAGGACGCACACATAAGCAAGGTAGCCTACCGGTCTATAATCAAGCAAAAATATTTATTTATAATATATTTCGGTCCTATGTTGTGACAAATTGATGTTCTAGTGTTCTAATTATTTCTAGGTATGTTTTCCTAAGTTGTTGTTCAGACCTGCATCGGCCACCACTAAAAACATGTCACGACCCGGTCCCAATTTCTTGGGTCGAATCGGATCATGCCCAGCCTGCACCGTTGTTGAGACGGCGGCAGTAAGCTGTTCAGTAGCAGATAACCATACAACAACACTATATTTGTCACAACTCAAAATTCGAAAATAAAACTTTATTAAACTTTTACAATGAAATAAAAGATACAACTTAAACCATTTTTTTTACATACATCATGAATAAAAGAAAACTCTAGGCAAACAGCTCAGCAATCTCGAATTCCTCATCTTGGGATCGCATAACAAAGCCTCATCAGTGATACCTAAAATGTTGGGTCTCCAGTCAGGAGGGAGCAAAGTACAATTTATGCTAATCTTGACAATTAATTTAACAATAAAATCTTGTACTTTTAAACAGTTTGAAGATGAACAGTTTTGAAACAATACAGTACAGTGATGTGAATAGGCAATGTATATGACCGGCTTGGGTTACAGTAGTATCTAGCGATACGGTATGGCTTGTCTCCGTGTGAAGAGGGGAAAGCTAATACAGTCAGTTACAGTAATTTGGATGTGGTCATAAACATTACTCTACTCCCCCAGTCCCCAACAGTACAGTCAATACTCCCGAAGGAGTTCGTGTTTGAACAGTGGTTTAAAATTGCAGTGAAGTGATTATTAAATAATTGTAATCAACATAAATGTACTTGCCTTTGTTATTGTGACTGGATCGAGAGTCTGTACCGAGGAACTAGGTCAAACACTTCCCCGAAATCCTACATTTGAGATTCCAGACTTAGAAACAATATTCAACCCATATCTAGATGTGCTAGTTACAATCTCTAGTAGTAATGTCCTAATCAAGTTTTAAGTTGTATTAATCTACAGCTAACGATTACGTCGCAACTATGTGCGTTGATTAAGCCGGTTAATTGGATTATTTGAAAAATCACGAGAATCGATTACAATTTTGGAAAACTTTGTGTTTTCATAATATGTATATAAAATACAGTTTCTTTTAGTGACAAACAGTGAATTAATAATATTTTATTTATTTTAGCTAAACTCGTATTTAAGCCGTAAATTACGTCCTAACTACGAATATGAAATCAATCCAAACCACCCAAATCACATCCACCAGAAAAAGAAAAGAAAATAACTACACTACACAAATACATGGGCACAGCTACTGGTCCTAGGGTGGGCTTATGCCCGATACATCTTTCTTTTACATTAAATAAGAAAATGACTGAATTATTAAATAAAATACAGAATTTAAATGACTATAATATTTAGCCTAAAAATAAAATAATAAATAAAAGAAAACTAGGAGTCTCAGACTCGGTCCATTTCCTCAAATTCGGTTTATGCCTCAACGTCCGGTCGGACCGGTGCGTTTGCATTTCGCCGGGGCCCACAGACCGGTACGGTCGTCGCCCGAAAAATCAGTTTAGAAATTCATTTTCGAAAGCCAATTTTGAAATCAATATAAATATAGTTTTTGTAAAAATTTGGGCAGCACTTCCTCTATTTCGGGTCAAACCCAAAAATGGGAAATGCGCCACGGAAAACCTGCAATTATTCCAAACCAGGGAAAACCCATTTGTATAGAAAATATATCACAGAACCAAATCCGAAACCACACCGGAAATCCCGTTTTATCCAAAACAAAACTACAGCAACACAATCTCACAGACAAACGTCACCCAAGTGCTAAACGTAGCTAACGGGAAATTATAACGCAGCTATCCGGATTCCCGAGAGGGAACCGGGGGACCGATCTATCATCATCGACTCACGGGAGGGACGAACTACTCTGATTAACAGAAATTACCAAATTCCGTTGGCGGGGAGCCGCGGGAAAAATCTCGGGAAAGAAATCCGAACTAAGTCGGCAGCAGGTAGAAGTTCCGAACCGCGGGAAAGTCCACGGACAGCGGAAAATCCACGGGAAGGGTGCTGGACAGCAGCGAATGGCCGCGGAAACGCTGACAGCGGTGGAGGCGGGGGTTTGCTGGCCTCGGGGACAGCGGCGGACAGAGCCGCGGACAGCGGTGCCGGCTAGGGCGCAGGATCGGCGCGGATCCGACCTCGGGCACGGCGGCAGAGCCGCGGGGAGGGTCGCGAGCTCGGGGGAAAGCTCGGCGAACGGATCCCGACGGGGATGGCGGCTCGGGAAGGGGCTCGGGATGGCCGCGGAGGGACGGCGGACGGCTCGGGGCACGCCGGAGGCGCGGGGCGTCGGCGGACGGCGGCGGATGCCGCGGGAGGAGGCGCTCGCGGGAGGAGCACCGCCGCTGCGGGCGGTCGGGAGACGGGAGGTCACACGCGCGGAGAGATGCGCGGATCTGGCCTCGGCCGGCGGGAAGGAAGCTGCGCGCGGGGGCGCGGGGTGGCAGCGGCTTCCGGGGACGGCGACGCCGGAGAGGGCTTCGCCGGAGGCTGGCCGGGCCGCGGGGGAGGGGGCCGCGGTGGGCGCGAACGGCGGGGAGCCGCGCGCTGGGTCGGCGCCGAGCTCGGGTGGAGATGGTTTTCTTCTCTGATCCAGAGAGAGAAAAAAATGGAAGAGAGAGATATAGCTTGAGATCTGAGAATAAAGAGAGGAAGAGAGTTTAAAGGAATTGGTGGTGGTGGGGTGGGGATGTTCTGTGCTTCTCTGGAGTATAAGGGGAAATGGAGGACAAGGGGAGTTATAAGGAGTGAAGGAAAAGATGTGGGTTATATCTCTTCTTCTGTGAACGTGAAGATAGGAGTGGAGAGGGGAGTTACGGAAATGAAGGGGTTTGAGGAGTTATAAGGTGGAGTTGGGGGAAGTTTTGAGAACGTGGGAGAGTTTTAATAGAGGAGTGGGTTAAGGAATGTGTGGTGGGAAAAGTTGTTCGGGAATGAGTGTTACTAAATCCTAGCAACTGAATACTGGTCCATCGGGACCAGTTCTCAACCAAACATCTATTATTTTATTTATTTTTTATTTTTATTTTTTTTTATTTAACCAAGTCAAAAATAGGAAAGAATTTGGGAAAAGAAAGGGGTTGGGCTCAGGCCTGGGTCTGGGCTCGGACTCGGGTCTGGGTCCAAACGTACAAAAGTCCAAGTTGATTAATAATTTCGAAATCATTTTCCACTCAAAAATATTTAATAATATTAATAATAATAATAATAATTAGAAATACTACTAATAATAATTAATTACAAAAATATGGATTTCACACAGGTGCTTTAGATGCTTTCAAAAAGTACCTTAGTTCTTGCTTTCACATGAAGAACCTTGGTGTGTTGAAGTACTTTCTTGGCATAGAGGTGGCTCGGAGTGCAGAAGGAATTTTTTTGTGTCAAAGGAAGTATGCTTTGGACATCATTTCAGAATGCGACTTGATGGGGTCACGACCTGCTGGCTTTCCCATGGAGCCCAATCACAAGCTGGCAGAATCGACTAGTCCAAAGATGGCGGATGCAGAGACTTATCGGAGGCTGGTTGAGAGGTTGATTTATATATCATTTACTCGCCCTGACTTAGCCTATGTTGTGCATGTCTTGTCTCAATTCTTACAGGAGTCTCGACAAGATCATTGGCATGCTGCTTTGAGAGTTGTCAGATATCTCAAACATGCACCCGGACAGGGTATTCTTTTGAAAGCTGATTGTGATCTCCGTCTTTCTGGTTGGTGTGATTCCGACTGGGCCAGTTGTCCCTTGACTCGCCGCTCTGTTACAGGCTGGTTGGTGTTTCTGGGGGGGTCTCCTATTTCTTGGAAGACCAAGAAGCAACCAACTGTTTTCCGATTTTCCGCTGAAGCTGAATACCGATCTCTTGTTGCGCTTGTTTGTGAGTTGAAATGGTTGAAGGAGTTGTTAGTGTGTTTGGGCGTTCGCCAGGAGTCTGCTATGTCGGTGTATTTTGACAGTCAGTCAGCCCTGCACCTGGCTCAGAATCCGGTATTTCATGAGCGCAGTAAGCATATTGAGGTGGATTTGCATTTTGTTCGCGATGCTATTAGAGATGGCACCGTAATAGCCTCGCATGTTCCTACGTCTTCTCAACTGGCTGACATCTTCACCAAGCCCCTTGGAAAGCATGTGTTTGATTCTTTACTTCCCAAGTTGGGCATTTGTGACTTGCATGCTCCAACTTGAGGGGGGGTGTTAGATTATATTTGTAACTAATGTAAATATTGGCCCATAAGCCCAATCGTGTAGACCCTATATATATTGTAACCAGCCCCTATTAATGAGAACAAGGCATTATTATTTTCTACAATCTCGTGGCCCTCTTCTATTTCCTCATGTCTTCTCCTAACTCTCCTTCCTCTATTTTTTTCGGTCAATAACGGAGCCATGTGACGGAAAGTCATGGAGGGATAAAATTTTTGGAGGTCCATATAGCATCACTCTATAGAGAGTTAATTTCAGCAAACAAGAACTGACATGAAACTCAAAAGTACACGTATTTCACCTTTCAACTGGCAAATTTTTTTTAATACTTTCTACGCTTTACACCTATTTAAACAAATTTTAATAGAAAACCGAAACATAAATCTTGGCCCTGAATCTCTTACAAAGTATATTTACACCTTTTTCTCCCTATCGGGAAGTCAAAAGAAACTATATACTTTCACTGTAATTTTTTTACTCCTCTCTTTCAGTCCAGTTATACTTTATATGCTTCATCAAATTCTTTCACCAAACACAAATGAATTAGAACTCACAACCAACAAATCTGGTTCCAAATTCGAAATTCAAATAGGGCATTAGTTAATCCAACTAATTCCCTTTTTTTATATTATTACCAATTTATATTCATAATAAAATGTTGAAAATTATTTGTGTCACTCTAAAAAGTTTAAGCAATTTGAATGCTTATTTCATAATTATGTTGAAAGTATAATATTGTAGTTTTTCTTATTGCGATAATAAGAATTTGTTCCATCAAAGATAATTAGTGCTATATAATATACTAGTATATATGCATGTACGTATTTTTAGATTATTATTAAGGAGACGAAAAGATAGCTACTGTAATTATTCTAATCTTTGTTAAGACTATTTAAGAAGACTAAAAGACAAATGTCTTAATTATTTTAAATTTATTATTATTATTATTATTTAGGAAGATTAAAAAAAACATCTTTTCTAATTATCTAGTCGTCTCTATTAATTTTAATGAATAATTTTAGATTAAATTTTAACTTGATACCCTTAATTATTTCAATTTTCAACATTATAACCTAAATTTTTTACTCAACAACTTAACATCAACTATTGATTTTTTTTTTTAACTTGTTACCTTTCGTTAGTTAGAGAATTTTTTTTATGTAAATAAATAAAAAAAAGTTAAAAAATAAATTTACACCATGTCATCCACCCAACTTTACCTCCACCCCATCGTTGCCCCCTCACCCCCTCCCCCTCCCCACCCACCCACCCCCCCCCCCCCCCCCCCCCCCCCCCCCCCACACCACACACACACACACACCCCAAACCCCAAACAATTGCCCCGTCCCTGCGTCTCGACACCTCCGTCGCATCCCACGTTACACCCCTCTTAATTTTAACTTGATACCCTCAACTATTTTATTTTTCAACTTGGTACCCTAAACTTTAAACTAAACAACTTGATACCTCAACTATAACTATATAACTTGATACCTTCAACTATTTCCGTTTTTCAACTTGATATCTCAAGTATAACTATACATACATTTAGGTCTCGTTTGGTACACTGTAATCTAGTCGTAATCGCAATGTAATGGTATATTTTGAAGAAGAAAAAATTACAATAAAAAGCAAAAAATTTCTCATTATGTAGTATTATAAATTAAAAAATTGCTAAATTTACTACCAAATATTTATAACTTTCTTACAACCCACACCCAGTCCTCTGCTAACATGGTCCCATCCGGTCCTCCCTCTCCCCCAATCAACGGATGCTATGTAGGCGGTTGTAAAGCTTACAACCAAAATTAGTTGTAAACATAGCATTTTCCTATAAATTATAGGAGATGAAGGATTAAATCGCAAAATGGTGGATAAACTAATAATACCTATCCATTATAGTTCAGGCAACGTATACTTGTGCTAGCTGATGCAAACTTTAACTAGTCCTGCTACTTTCAGCATTTCTTCTTCTTCTTCTTCTTCCCTCACTCTCCTTCACTTCTGATGTGACCCCTCGCCGGACGTCGTACTTCCAGGCAATCCCTCCGCCGCCGCTCACCGCAGCTCTAAGGACCACTTCCAAATTCCTCCTTCGCTCCAGCTCTCTCAATTTTCACAGATCGAACCCTAGGGTTTTTCTCCCTCTCATCAAGAAACCCTAATTGAAGGAGGGAGAGAAAGCTGGCGATAAATACAGTGGGAGTCGTCATTGATGTTACGTAACAACGACTCCGCACTCTCCTGCTTCTACCTCTACTTGCTCTGGTTCTTCTTCCTCAAGTAGTTCGTCGATCGGCGTCACCGAAACCCTAACCTTAGCGAAAAGTACAGGGATCGAAGAGGTGCACGAACCCCCGGCCCGAAATGCTAGATCTCAACGTCGCCTCGCCGGAGGAGCTATCCGGCGGCTCCGGCGGCTCGAACTCCTCCGTCCTCAACGCCGCCGACGAGGACTCCTTCCGCTTCGAGATCATCAGGAATCCGCTCGCGGCGGCCGGAGGAGACGACGACGGGGACGACGGGGACTTCTCCTTCCTCACGACGAGGCAGTTGTTTCCTCGCCCGGATGCTTTGGTTCCGCCGACGACCGTCTCCTCCTCCTCTGCGGCCGCCGCCGCTGCTGCTGCTTCTTCCTTGGAGATCCATCGGATGGGGAATCCTAGCTTCGGGCAGGGGAGCGGGCAGAGTTTCGTCGAAGGAACGGTCTATCGGCAGCCGCAGCAGCAGATGAAGAAGAGCCGGCGAGGACCGAGGTCTCGCAGCTCTCAGTACCGGGGGGTTACGTTCTATCGGAGGACCGGGAGATGGGAATCGCACATTTGGTACGTATTCTAATTCCTCCATGCTCTGTTTTGAATTCATAGAAGCGGTGACGATGATGATGATGATGATGATGATGATTGTTAGTTCTATATTGGCAGGGATTGCGGGAAGCAGGTCTATTTGGGTGAGTTTTCGTTTGCTAATTTCGCTTCGCCTGTTTTAGTTTTGGATAATTTGTTATGATTATGCTTCCATGGACTCTTGCAGGGGGGTTTGATACTGCACATGCTGCCGCGAGGTTAGGAATTTCAACCCAGCCAATTTGTTTGCTTGTCATTTGATGTTCTGTATTAGGAAATACGGCACGACACATTTTAGAAGAGTGGACACGGTTGCGGCACGAGTTTTGGCGTGCCATAGTGATGTTGTTTGTCACTTGATTTTCAAACGCAGAGCTTATGATCGGGCAGCGATTAAGTTTCGGGGGATCGAGGCGGACATTAATTTCAACCTCAGTGACTATGACGAAGATCTTAAGCAGGTGATTGGAAATGGTTTTATGTAAATATGTTGGATGGTCCTGTTAGAGGAGGATGGGTTAATTATCGTTTTTTTTTTCACTTGTAGACAAGGAATTTGACAAAAGAGGAGTTTGTTCACATTCTGCGTCGCCAGAGCAATGGGTTTGCTAGGGGAACCTCAAAATACAGAGGGGTGACGCTTCACAAGTGCGGTCGGTGGGAAGCTCGGATGGGTCAATTCCTTGGCAAGAAGTAAGAAGGTCCTTGCATCTTTTAACATATTATTCCCTTTCAAATTTTGGCAGTTGCAAAGAACCATGGTGTACCAGAAATTGCTATTTTGATATGATTTATGATAGTATAAAACCAATTCCTGTGGATTGGTTGTGATTGCTCTATTTTCTTCTTAATAATAAAAATATGTCAAACTGATGTGGGATTTTAGTAATCTCTTCTTTATGCATGAAAGGGGAGAGTTCCATGCCACCCAAAGTTGATAATATGCTGTTCGGTTATTGTTCAATTTCTGTAACCAAATAAACTAATACAAGTACTTAATAGAATTGAATGGTCAATAAGCTTTGTCCTATCTGATATATTTAGGATTAGAGTGAAATAATAGACACTTTAATTTTTAAAACCCTTGGGAGCAGCAAATCATTGTTTTTCCTATTTTAGAGGAATAGATTCTCGTGTTTCATTAAGGGGCATCCATTTCTTGAAATTGCAGATGTGTGTAAGATGATAATATGGCTCGAGTACTAACAGATGGTAGAGCTTCTATGTACAAACTTTTCCTTTCCTCTTGGTAGTTAAGTAGTACTCTGTACTTAACTAAGTTAATATAGAACGATTGTTGATCGGATCCATTTATCCTCTTTTCTTGATAGCTAAAAGTATGTGAAGGATATCAATAGGTTATATTTGCAAGTTGTAGCACACATCTAAAGCTACTATCAATATGCTTCAATGCTGATAAGTTGAACGAGAGAAATCCATGTCTTGAAAGGAAGGTTTACAGAACAAAACTATTCACCATAGGAAAGAATGACTCAAAGGGAAACACAGGTAATGAGATGATGGAATGAACAAAACCTTAGTCGGCCTGAACTATTGGTGGAACACTAACGTGACTACAGGATGCTACTTGGCAAAATACGAAAAATAGGCATGTAATGAACATCTTAAAGCTTTGTTGTAGTTGGTTGTTCATTGGAGTATGTGATTTATGTTTGCTGCTGTTTTGTGGAATCAATTTAAAGTTGTAGGATATTGATATCAAATACTCAGTACATTTACCTAATTATTAATTGTATTTATGATGTAATTAATTATCTTAAATTCTTAATGAATCTGATGTTTTCTTTCAGGTACGTTTATCTTGGATTATTTGACAGTGAAGTAGACGCTGCAAGGTGATTGAGCACTGATTTTCGCCTTGTTGACAATGAATAAATTATTAGGAGTGCCAATCTCAACATATTTATACAATCCAACACAGTTCTTTATTCTGTTCTTCTTGGATATCAGGGCTTATGACAAGGCAGCCATCAAATGTAGTGGAAGGGAAGCTGTCACCAATTTTGAACCTAGTACTTATGAAGGCGAGATACTTTCTGAAGCTGATGACTACGGTATCAGAAGTTTCGTGAAGCAATTTGCTTCTTTTTAAAATTTTACATTTAAATGTTTTTTTCAACTGCAAAAACTAATTTTGTGGGGTATTTTTGCAACATAGCCTTTGTTCACAATCTTGATCTGGACTTGAAGATTTCCCAACCTGATGTTTATAGTCCAGAAAGGAATGGTGTCCCAGTGGGCGTTGACTTCCACTGTGGTGTCATTGAAGCTTCCAGTGCTAGGGTAAATGTCTGTAATATCTAATCTTTTAAGATTTATAATATTATAGTAAAAAAGGAAGTTCACTTTAATAATATGTTGCTTTCATGTTGTTTAACTTCTCATTAATATAGACCTGTTCTTGTACATGTGAAGTCCTTAAAAAAATTTATTTCTTCTCGTCTCATTCGGGATTCTCAGCTCTCTTGCAATTAACTAAGTAACCACATTTCATTTCCGAAAGGCTTTCTTTGAAAGAATACTTCTTTTCTTGTTGGTTTAATTTCCTACATATTTCACTCCTGCTGCTTAAAGGTTTCAAATACACAAGTAGATAAATAAGATGAAAATGAAGGTTGTGGACACACGAATGTTGCCTTATTAACCACTTTACAGTAGTATGCTTTTAGTTTCTCAACACTCATTCAGACGTTTGGCAGAAACTTTTCAAACTAAAGGCTCAGAATAACAAAGTTGTGGTATCTCTTAGGTACAGAAAGATTCATATGTTTTCAGAAGTAAAAAAAAGTTCTTCTTTTCTTTTGTCCTTTTCTCTTGTAGATACTGTAAGTTAATAGTATTTATATGTACCAATTTATGAACAAGTGGATTTAATCTTGGAGTGATTTGTTTGAATTCTTGATATTGATGAACTTCTCTTTTTTCCTTTTGCATAGCTTGCCAATGAAACTTCCCGTATTGCTGTTGAGCCTCCACTTGTGGCAATGACATCCCAGCACACTCATGGTTGGAGTGCTCCATACCCAGGTCTCGTTCCCATTGTTCAGGTAATGCTATACAAATTACACATATCTAGCAAATATTGTATATGCTTGCTGCTGCACTATAACTTTTTGTCCCACTTAAATTGCAGTTATTTGTGGCTTTCCGAGATACCTCGGTTTTTGTTTCACCTAATAAACAACTTTTGTGTTCTTACCACTCACAGTAGTTTATATTTATAAAGTTCATCTCCAAACAGTGTCCCGGACTTTGTCTTGTCTTCTCCATTGCAAACGAAGTATTGGTGATCATAAAGGGGTCTTAATACAAGCGTGTGCAGGGTCCTTTATGTTGCATGATAAACTAGTAACCTTTCCCCTCTTCTTTAGTTAAGTAGGCAAAAGCGAAGCAGGAGATGTCCAATATCTCATCTTCAGCATTTGTAAGCTAAGCTGTAGGAAGTCCAATTACTCGGTCTTCAGCATTACTTCCCCAACAGAGAACTTTATGCTAATAATACAGAGAGCTGCTTGTTTTTACAACATGATTTTATCGACTCCTAGTAGAAATTGTGATAAATTGCACTCTGAAAAGTACAGGCAGAGAAGAGGCCCATGCCTGGGATGGCAGCTCTCCCCAACTGGGCGTGGCAAATGCATGGCCTTGCTCAGTTCCCAGTGCCCTCCTATGCAGCATCATCAGGATTCGCTATTACATCCGCAACAGCTCCCGGTCCTCCGCAACAGCTGCTGCTAGCACCTCCACCGCCGCCATCTGCTACCCACCATCTCCAATTCCCTCCCTCAGCCACCTCACATTACTATTTCAGAAATTGATTATTATCGCAGATTTCTCTATGGAGACTGAAGGCAGAAGTAAGTAACATAGCTACATCCACAGAAGCAATTCATGAACTGTCTTTGTTCTTTGTGTATTATTTGGGGAAACAATATGTTGCTTTCAGGGGGTACTACTATATAGCTTCTTGTTATTTGTGTATTGGTTTGGTGATAGAAAATCCGGACGTGGCCTGGATGTTTCTTCCTCTTTATGGCATTCAGTGTACTATTTGGCATTATTTTGGGCTCTTGGCACTGCTATTGACAAGAAACTGTCATATTTAATGTATGAAACTATGTAAGTTTGAATCTGCTCCATCCTTATTTAATGTCCTCGTATATGGCAGGAGTGCTGCCAGCAGCTTTTGCTCGACTTGTCTAGCTTTCTACTGGTTTCTCACTTTCCTATGCTGGCCTACCTAGAACTAAGGCAGGCAGGTGGGGGAGCATATATGCTGTCCCATTTAATTATGTCCATTTCTGTCTCTCTTTCTATTACATGTGGGCCACCATCCATATATCTTCACTCATGGCCCACATGTAATAGAGAGGGAGGCAGAAATGGACGGAATTAAATGGGACATCAATCAATCTGCTACCGGCAAGTAGGGCTTTTGATGATAAGAATCTCCATGATTTCTCTTGCATATTGGATTTTATTTTTATCTGTTCACTTTTCTACCCCATGTTCTGTAACATTAGGAGAAATCATTCAGCGGGGCTCACCATATGGAAGCAGCGGTATAATGACACCATAATATTTTATTATTTTGGTAATTAATCTTAATGATGATAGTTAGTAATTGTTTGATTATTATTTTTGGCGATTGATATTTAAAATTGAGTTCTTATCATATTTGGCATTGTACTTTAAGGAAATTTTTATCCTAGTTGGAAGAATTTTTACATAGAAAATGTAGACATACAAAAATTCTTTCCAATGGTTCTCTATTTTTATCCTATGTGTCACATAGTAAAAGGACAAATTTAATGGTGTGGGATCCAATAATAATTGTCATGAGAGATAGGAGAATTTCTACATGTAGAAACCCTCTTAGAAAGTTTATATCCTACATTATTGCCACCTATGATAGAAATTGTGATAGAAATTACCATTGGGAGAACCTTTTTCTAAAATGGATTTCTTACATGGAAATAGGGAATATAGAACCCCCCATTGGAGATGGTCTTATCACCATTGCCACATGGTGAATCCATCCCGCCGAATAATTTATTGTCTTGGATTTATTTTATTTTATTTCATTAAAAGCGAGGGAAAATGAGTGTTACGTGTAGAAAGGCTTTCTCATTTAATTATGATCCAAAGTTTTTGTCCTTGCTTTCTCAGTACAGCCTTAGTTGTATGATTTATTCAAGCGCAGATTGAATTATTATTTCTGTCCTATTAATACCTTGGGGTACTTATTTTGTTTGTAACTGCTGCAACTGATGATATGTCACGGGTGATACATTTTTATTTTGTTTGTAATCACTGTTTTAAAAGGCGGTCGTCTAGGCGCTAGGCGTTTGATGACCGTCCGATGTCTGTCTAGACATCCGTCTACTCTTCCGATGTTTGACTATGCATGTTTTGCACGTTTGTGGAGTTTTTCTACAATTTTTAAGTAGAATTTTTGGATTTTTTTTTATTATTTATCTTTGAACCGTCTAGATCGGACTAGACGCTAGGCAACGAGTGTCCGACCTAGTAGTGTCTAACGTTTTTTTACAACCTTGTCTATAACGACTGCAAGTGGTGATATGTTACGGGCTGTAAGTGGTGATATGTTACGGACGATACATTTTTTGTGTTAAAACTTAAAAGTGATGAGCAAGTATTGTTTATTCTCATGATTTCTTTGATAAATCCACCACAAATGTCCATAATGTGTCTGTCCCATGTTAAAAATTCGACAAACGAGAAAAGCTCGGGAAAGCAAAAGTACGAGTATAAATCAACTCAGTACAAATAAAATACGTGCAAAAATTCGGTCAAATATTCAAAAAATAAAAATATTGAGCTTAGAAACTTCACATTTTTAAATATGTTGTCAAATTTTGTTAATTAAACAAGTTTTTAGTACATTTTTTGTGCCAAATTTTTTAATAATTTATACATAGCACGTTTAAAATTTTGTATGTTTAAAATTTATGTACTGATTTGGATCTGTCAAAAGTACGAAAATATTATATATTTATGAAAGATACGAAAAAAATTTGCGTATAATACGAGTTTTATTCGGTTGATTGCTACCAAGGGTCTCGTCTAGTACAATTGTTGTTTTTTTTTTTTTTTGGGGGGGTTGGTGCCTTCCTGGCCACCTCGGAAGTAGACCAAATGTACAGGACAGTGCAGGCAGCCTTTGCGTATGTACGTACTACAGATGTGTGTGTATATATATCTGACGGCACGTGCACCTGAGTTGTGGACGTCCGTCCTCCTGAGCTGTCCAATCAACAGCAGAGACATCACATCATATATATCATATAGTGAGCGAGTGCGTGGCCAGTTTAGCACCACCAACCAGTACAGGGTCACGTTCCATCGGCGGAGGAGAGGGAGAGGAGGAGTAGGAGGGAATGGACGACTGACCGTGTCAAGAGTGAAATCCCATCCCATCCCATGTGAAGAAGCCTTCCACTTTCATTGTGTGCAGTCACAGCTGCGACCATTCCTACTTTTACTTTTATTAGGGTAACAGAGATCTCATGTAATAATTGATATTAAAATTTTAGAGTAAATGACAAAAAAATTCTTCCTAGATGGGCTATTTTTGTAAAAAAAAAAAAAAAAAAAAAAAATTATGTTCTTAAATTTTTTAATATTTATTTTTTGTTAAAAAAAATTTCCAAATGATAATTTTATCCCTCCACTCTTTCCTTCCTCGACCGTTGGGGGAGGGACTGGATGGCCGACGGCTCCACGGGGAAGGCTGCGTGGGGCCGGGAAGAGGGCGGGGGAGGACAGCTGGGGGCCGACGAGTGCGAGGGAGGGCCGTGCGGGGCCGACGAGGTCGGGAGGGAGGCTCGCGGAGACGGGCGGGGCTGGGGGGTAGGGCGGGAGGAGGGCGGGGGGGGGGGGGGGGGGGGGGGGGGGGGGGGCAGGGCCGACGAGGGGAGGGCAAGGCTGGTCGGGCGGGCTGGGGGTCGCCGCCGCTACCGAGGAGAAGAGGAGAGCGGGACATTTTCGGAATTAATTTTTTTTAATTTTGACTGGAGGTACCTTATTGAGCGAATTTGTAATCTAAAGAGGGACGAATTGCTAAAAATGACTAATAGGTCTTAATTTGCAAAAGTCGAATATCTAACGAGATTTTTTTTATCATTTATCCTTAAAATTTTAGTTTCAAAATTGTTCGACGATAATGTTTGGATCTTAAAATTACTATTTATAGTAATTTTAAATTACTATTTATAGTAATTTTAAGACCTAAAGATTAATATCGAACATTTTGGATATTTAAATCTTAATTTCTACTATTACATGAGACCATATTACTAAATATCTCTACTTATTATTGGGCGCTCTTCCCCACGACTTAACATGTAACATATATCTCCTACTATCTAACATAACATATATCTTAGCAAGGGAGCATATCTGTTGTCTTCAGTTTTAGTGTATCAAATCAGTTTTTTTTTCTTTTATAAAAAAAATATGGGTCCCATCAATTTTTGAATTCTGTTTTTAATACAGTCAATGGCATCCACATTTTTTTTTATAGAATATGAATTGCTTTGGTATTGGTACCGCAAAAATAGAGAGCATATTTGCTCTCTCTGAGTCATACCACTTATTGGAAAGGAGATCATTACTTTATCATTTTAATGGAGATGATAAATTAAAATTTATATTAAAATTTGGAAACTGTAATCGTTAAGGAAGCTTTTACACTATCCAAGAATTTTCAAATTAGATTATCAAATAAATTTTAGGCTTAATTGTAACTTGATATCCTCAACTATTTCGAGTTTTCAAGTTTATACCCTAATTTTTTTTATTCAACAACTTAATACCATCAACTATTTTACATTTTTAACTTTATATCCTAAAATTTTAAAAAATCCGAAAATACCATTTTCCTCCCCCTCCCCCCCTCCCCAACAGGAGGGGGAGGCAAGAGGGAGGGAGCACGAGACAGGAGGCGGGGACGGGTGGCCGGTAGAGCTGTCAAAATGGGCTAAGCCCGTTGGACCGGCCCGCCCCGCCCGCCAAAAAGGTGGATTGGGCCGAGCATTTAGGAGCCCGCCAAACAGGCGGGCCTAGGCGGGCTGGCCCGCTAGTAGTCCGTCCCGCGGTTGGCTAGCCCGCGGGCCAAGTGGGTTAGTCCGCCATCTATTTTTTATAAAAATTTTAATTTTTTTTATTTAACACATATATGAGATATGTATTATAAATGACAAAAATTCTCATTTAATGCAAGTAATGACGTATAAAATATTAAATTTGGTCATTTATTTACATGAATGAAGGTGTTTTATTGAAATATCCACTGTTATAATGTTTCTTGTATTTTACTTATAATTTGATACATACGAGAGTGAGTAGAAAATATTATATATATATATATGATTTTTTTTCCTTTTAAGAAACTAAAACAATAATTAAAAATAAAAAAAAATTAAGCGGGCCGGCCCGTCTAGCCCGCGGCCCGCCGGTGGGTTGGACTGGGTTAGAATTTTTTCAGCCCGCCAAAATGGTGGGTCGGCCCACACCGCCCCGCCAAATGGTGGGTTATGGTGGGTTACGGGCCGGCCCGTCCCGCCGGCCCGTCTTGACAGCTCTACCGGAGGGAGGGAGAGGGGGGGGGGGGGAGGAAGGGAGGGGCGGTGCGCATTGGAGAGTGGGAGGGTGTTGGGAGTAGTTTTTAGTTTTGAGCAGGAACATTATTGTACAAAAAATTTCAGAGTATCAAATTGGAAAAAAAAAAAAAAGAGTTTATGATATCAAGTTAAAAAACGAAAATAGTTGAAGATATCAAGTTACAATTAAGCCTAAAATTTAATTTTTTAAAAATTGTAATAAAATAAGAGTAGCTTTCATGCAATTGTAAAAGCCTTCAAATTTTGGAAACGTTGTAAAAGCCTTCATGCAATTGTAATTTCCTATTAAAAAAATGTATTTGGTAAAATAAGAAAAATATTCAAAAATATCATTTGATTTTTCTTTCTGTGTTTGTTTGTCGCAAAAAAATATTTTAATATTATGAAAATAAAATAAAAAAAAGGAGAAAGAAAAATCCAATTCCAAGATTTTCGAAGGAACTATCTTCTCTCCTATTTTCTGTTTGGTCAAAAAAAAAAAAATTTCCAAGAGAGTCTGAGGAAGATGAGTTTTGTGAAGGGAGAGGAGTGGAAAAAGTGAATGAGGAGGGGGAGTGGGGAAAGGGAGGTAGCGTTGGGGTTGGTTTTTTTTTTTTTTTTTTTTTAAGGAGGGTACTGGCGAAAGGGAGGTTTTTGTGGAGAAGCGACAAGAGAGTTCTCTGCACACTTATTTAATAAGTATTAGATCAATAATTAATAATTATTTATTAAGTAAACAGTAGTAAACAATAGTTAATAATTAAATGAATATAAAATTTAGTTCGTACTTAATAGTTTAACATTTAATACTTAATTATTATATTAAGTAAATAACACTAAATCTGTGCTCTTTATAAGAAGACTTCAAAATAAGTAGTCGTCTAAATCATATGTATATACTCACTTAATTAAAAAAATTAATAAATAAATAAATTTTAATTAATTATTTAACTACCTAATATTATCTAATTATTGTCAAATATATCTAACTCATGTGGTTAAGTGGAAGGCATTCTCTTTGACTTAGTAGATTCAATTCCACGGTGTTAGTGTTATTAACAAATTTTAATTAAAATATTTTTTTCAACAAATGTTTTTTGCATGCTTGCAATACAACATGCATGTTACTAGTAATATAATTATTAGTATTAGTTAAGTACACCATAACATCTATTAAAATATTGAAAAATATTTTTTTACAGGGTTATTTAGTATTAGGGTCTAAGTAATAGTTGATATAAGAATTTTGATCTCTAATGTCCAATGTTAGTATTTGGGTCTTAAAATTATTATTCGCGTAGACTAGTGAACGGTAATTTTAAGACCCAAATACTAACGTCGGATATTTTCGAGATTGAAATCCTAATTTTAACTATTACATGAGATAATGTTACTAAATATCCCTTTTTTTTAACATAAAAGTTAAATACATATACTCACTTTTTTATTTAACTTATTAAGCCTTAAAAGTTATTTAATGCAAATCTTAATTTAATATTTTTGATGGAGAATCTATGATGCAATCTAAATCAGTAGATCTTGTTTGGTGGTTGCATTACCATACAAGCAAATGGAACTTGATTAGACATTCTTAACACTTATACATTTGTCACCCTGGCCCACCTACTTGTCCTGGTTTTCTTTTCTCTTGTTCCTTTCTACCATCTATGCGATAGATATTTTAAAATAAAAGGGGGGGACTAATTAACTTTTAGATCCTAAATTTTATATCAATCCTGAATTTAATTCTCGTATGTCCAATTAAAAATTTTAATTCTCAATTTTTATTTTACTTTTTCAGTATATCCTGAACTTGAGTCTAGGCCGGTCCTGAGCTTATTTGGATCCGAGATAAGCTCTCAAAATTGGTTCCCTATACAACCAAGATTTGAACTAATAACCTCTAGTATGTAAGGTTAACATGATAACCAAAATACAACTATTTTGAGTTAAGGATGGCCTATAGTTAATCTTTATTCTATTCTACATATTTTTATGTCGGCTCCCCTACATTTTTTTGTTCCATGGGCCGTGGCCAGCTTGCCTAGGCAAGAGGCAAGAGCCGGTCCTGGCCCAAGTACAAGGTCAACAACCAACACATACAAAAAAAGAGGGTGTAACAAAAAAAAATTAGGATCCAAAATTTTCAATTGGACATATCATGACTTAAATTCTAAACCGATATAAAATTCAAGGTACTACTAATTAGCGCTAAAAACAGTAGTCAAATTAACATATACAGCGATTTTTGATATGCCTTTCTTGAAAGGAAAATATTATAAACAAAAATATTGTGAAATAAAACAACATTTTAGCAAATATAAAATAGGGGCGGCTGATTTCAACAGCAATTCAAGGTGCAAAAAATGGAATAACAGAGTTCTCTAATATTGTCCATTGTGCTGGCCTAAGGCCTAGTTTGGTTCGTAGAATAGAAAGGAAATAAAATTAATTTTTTGTCATTTTTTTTTCTTTTGAATTTTTTTATTTCTTATTAAAAAAAATTGATGTTTGAAAAAAATTGAAAAAAAAGTGAATATTTTAATGTGGAAAAGTCCACCATAATTTTTAATTACAAATATTTTCATGCCTAATTGCGACTTTACAAGAAGAATTAAGTTATTTTGCCAAAATGTTAAGTATCTAAGAGCATCTCCAAGGAGTACGGAAAAATACCTCCCAACTTTAGTTGTTTTTTAAAGTAATGGCAAGTGCAACACAATATTATTATAACAACAACTAAGTTGCTTTTTTCTTTCTTTATTAGCATTTAAAAATATACAAATTGGGTAGTTGGATCAAGTATATATATATATATCTTAATTAAATAAAAGTTTGTACAAAAAAATATAATAGTTATAAATTATAAATAATTGCTAAGGGGTTACTTAAGGACAACTATTATAGGCCATACTACCTAAGTGGCCCTTATGATCCATAAAACTTCAACTACCTAACTTTAAGTACCTCTTTAAAGTCACATTTTTAATATAATATATATAGTTGTAAGTAACAAATATATAATAGTAATAAAAATATATTCTAGCAGATATTCTTAATTCAAGCATAAATTGTAACGAATCCGACTTATGAAAAATTAAAAGTTCATAATCTAACCGACTGAAAAAAGAAAAAGAAAATTGTTCTGCCGATTCGTATTTTCGATTAATCATGAACACTCCTACAGTCCGGTCCAAGGCCTCGTTTGGTTTGCGGAATGGAAGGGAAAGGAAATCAATTCCTTGTCATTTCCTTTCATTTGGAAAACTTTAATTCCTATTGATTTTTCTTTCCGATGTTTGGCAATACCAAGGAATTTGGAAAGAAAAGTGAATACTTCAATGTGGGAAAGTGATTCCTTTCTTGGATGGATGGAATCACTTTCCTCCATAATTTTTCTTCCATTGAAAATCACTTTTTTTTCCTCCTCAATTTCTTGAACACCCAAACATAGGAAAGTAATCACTTTTCTTTCCCAAGGAGATTCCGCGAACCAAACGAGGCCCAAATGTCCCCCATTTATCTTGGGGCTCAAATGAGTATCTTCACAAATCTTGAACCGACAAGCGTACCAATAATGGACATTGATTCCAGAAACTTCCATCACCAAACTATAATTCATACTAAGCGTAAGTAATGGTTCAAAACTTAAAAAGGTTCAAGCACATAGAATAATGATCAAGCTAATCCAGATTTGGGCCAACCAGTCTCTTCCAATCCATGTGAACCCAAGGAATTATACAAAATTATTTAGTTTTAGGATCTCGTACAATATTAAAATTTTACAGTTTATGTCTCTATATTGTCCGTAATCAGATTTGGGTCTTGTACTAACGATTGACTTTGATGATCCTCCAAAATGGAGACGTAAATTCAAAATTTAAATATTGTACGAGGCCATGAAACTAAATAGAAATCTGTTAGAGTTGTGTGATTTTGTTTATTAATTAATTTTGCACGGTGGGAACTGTGTGACTTGGATTGTTTAGTCTTGTCATGACCAATCGAGAATGAGACTTGTGACACAGTTGTTCGTTCATGTCATGATCTCAAAAGTCACATAACTCTCCTAGCGGCAGTTTCAATAGGGACGACTTTATTGCCATCATATATTGCCAGATATCTTTTGTCCCAGACGCATTGTTGAATGCTTGCAACTCAAGAGAGTCTTTGATAGTCTTGTGACAGTTGAGGTCATGATATAAGCAAACAATAGTCAAGTCTGATTCTCTGTTGGTCATTAAAAAAAAGTAAATAACTAAAGTCATACAACTCACACAAATTTTTATTTAGTTTTAGCTCTCATATAATATTCAAAATTTGCGTTTATGTCTCTATTTTTGATGGCCAGCCAAGTCTATCGTTAGAACGAGATCCAAATCATATTATGGACAATATGTAGACATAAATTTCTAATAGTATACAAGGCCCTAAAATTAAATAACCCAATTAGAAAGAGAGGCTAACCACCACCAAAACTTTGCCAATTCCATGCTAATGTATACGATCGTTTCGAATTTGAGATGGGCCAGGATTCCCCTCTTAAAACTTCACAGGCGGCCCATCACATGCTATTGGGCTCGCACCATTATTAATTGAAATCCAGAATACATCAAATCCACCCCTAGGTGGTTTTTCTAGCTAGCCCCAACCCTTTGACATCAAACTCAATATTGCGTAATACACCAATATTAGTTGTACATAGTCCCTCAAGGATATGGTTATTTATTTCCTTTCAAATATGCCAAACCGCAAATGCTATTATGTGCATTTCTTAAACTTTGGATCACGGAGACTCTGTCTCAGTCGCCACTGGGAGTCAAATTCAAATGTATAGTCTGCTTCTGCCAAAGCTCCCAAGTAGAGTCACATTCGAAGAACAGATGCCCCGTCGTTTCATTGGCCACACATAGCACATCGATAGTCCTCATTCGGGATCCCAAATCTGATCAACGTATCCCTAGTCAAGAGTCGGCCCAGTAGCAACTTGAATAAATAGTACTGCATCTTCCGGACAATCCCCTTTCACCATATGATGTCGGCATACATTATATATATATTCACTAATTAACACAAATTACTAACAACTAATAATTACATAGTTCAAACTACAATGAATGTTCACATCTCGAAAATAACTTCAAAACATTTTATACTATTTTAAAATTGATTGTCACACAAGTATACATTTAAAAACATAAAAAAAAACAAAAGATATTACAACGCACTTACACGACTTCTAGTAATATGTAAACCTGAGCCGGACTTTAGATTTTGAGATCTGATGCTAACGCTAAAAGAGGTGCCCTCAAAGCTTAACATTCGTATAATTTTTTTCTTCCATTTACAATGATACAATACTATTATCAACACATAATTCAAAAAATAATACAATAAATATAATATAATATCCACAATAATATATGTCATAATGAGATATCGATAAAACCGAAGATGTTCCAAAAATAAAAAAAAAATGTTCCAGACAAACAAATAAAAATAAAACGTTATATTATTAGAGTGGAGGAGATTGAGAGCGTCAGACTGTTAAAGTGACAGAAAAGGAGATAATTTTGACTGCGGATGCACCAAATATATTTGTTTATTCTGACTAAATAATTTATCTCTTACAATTCGAGTATATGACGTTAGATATCCTTAAAAAAAGAAACTTATTATGCGGCCATACAATATTAGAATGAGTTTGATAGTCATTTGTTAAAAATTGAGCTTACATACACGAAATAATATAAAAAAAACTGCCCTCTAAATAGGGCTGTAAAACGATTCAAACAGTTTGTGTTCGGCTCGCGTTCGGCTCGGGCCAAGCTCGGTTCGAAGCTCGTCCGTGGGCAGGTCGATACCGAGTTCGGTCGATTTTTTTTTGTTCGAAGTGGTGTTCGAACCGAGTTCGACCATAGGTTGTTCGACTCGATCTCGTTCGCGAACTGGCTCGAACTCGGCTCGGTTTCTAATATTATGGCTTTTTCTAATATATGCTACATATTTTTATGGATGTTGATAAATTTTGTCGTAGAAAATTTACTCTCTTTTTTGTTATTTATATGATGGTAAATTTGTGATGTAAAAAGCATAATTAATTCAACAAAAAAACTTTAAGACTTGAGAGTAACCGTACAACAAGTTTAATGTGGCTTTTGTTCGGTCCCGGCTCGAGCTCGGCTCGGGCTCGTCCGAGCTCGAGAACTAAATCGAGTCGAGCTCGATCGTTTCGAGCCTATAATCAAACCGAGTTCAAACACCATTTTTGAGCTCGATCTTGAGCTCGATTCGAATAAAGCTCGTTCGATACTTTAGTCGAACCGAGTTCGAACACAGTTTGTTCGAGCTCGTTCGTTCGATTTTCAGCCCTACCTCTAAAAATTTGTGTCTGAGTCACCCACCTCATGGGCCTTATATCAAATTCGGGCCTGCCCAATTCAATGAGAAACTAAACTGGACAAATGGACCCCATTATCAACAAAGATACTCCATTGTCACATATTTGTACTTCTTGGTTTTTGAATTACATCACATAAATCAGACTCTTTTAGTTGACAGTGTCAGTCAGATCTTGACCAAGAACTATTTTTTCCATGAAAACATTTCATCCTTTATACTCCATTGTCACAGAGGAAGTAATTGATAAAATACTCGCTAAAATTATTTATGTTGTTCGATTACAAATACAAATACAAAATATAATTTATATTATGCTGGAGTTACTTGAAATTGGTCACTAGTGATCCGATCTTAGCACTTCATAATGTGGCAAATCCAAAGCGTGTGTATTTTGAGTTATCATTTATTGACCTGCAACCACGGTGTGAGTTAGTTCAAGTGGTTATTTGAGGTATGTAACTGTCATATTTTTTTGACAACAATAATGCTAAGTTTACTATCAAATCTTTACAACCTTCTTACAACATATTCTACTCTGCTAACGTGAAATTGCTATTTGGCTCCCTCTATACTCGCTTTGTGCTCGCTCCCTGCTGACGTGGGCTGACAAGTACTCAGTCCAAAGATGGAGAAAAAATATATCAAATTTCTATACTAGTTTTTGGATAATAAAAAAGAAATCAAATTGAAGATTAAAGGAAAAAACCAATTAATTATGAAACCCTAGAAAATACATGAAAGAGAATGACTCACAATTTTTTTTTTCTTCTTGCAAAATCCTTCCAGCAGAATCTAGTTTTTTGATCTGTCCTCTACTCCTCTTTTACTTCTTTTTTCTCCTTCTTTGAAGAACCGGAACATACTCTTCTCTCCTTCAACCGGAGAAGAATGAGACAAATGAAAAAAAAAAATCTTTTCCCAAATATTCTCTTTCCTCCTTTGGCTTTTTCCTCTTTTGGCTGAATTGACATCAGCCATTGATTCAACCAACGGTTGGGATGGTTCAAATTGTTGGTTGGGACATCAAGGTGATTTTTAATAACAAAAATCCAAATGGCAGCCCACGTCAGTAGGGAGCGAGCACAAATATAGATGGAGCCAAATAGCAATTTCGAACATGGTCTCATCCGGTCCCACCTCTTCCCTCTTTCCTCCAATGGAGGCCGACCACGACCACGTGATAAGTTGTAAAACTGTTGTAATCCTTTAGAGCATCTCCAACCCTATTGTGAGTTTGAAAAAAATGGTTGCCACATAGGAATGACAACCATTTTTTTCAAAAGTACTTCTCCAATGCAAATGTAAAATAAAGTGTGGAGTTGACATGGCAATGACATGGCAAAGACAATGTGAAGTTGGTTGTCTAGATCTAGACAATGCACTTCACAATGTCTTTATGTCCACATCATCATTTGTGAATAAAAATATTTATAAAAAAGAAGTAGAAGAGTAAAAGTTGTCTTGGAAGTTGTAAAAAATTATTTGTATTGTCTTCTCAATACTTTTGCATTGGAGATGACTTTTTAAACCCATTGTCATTTGTGAATATAACCTTGCCACATATACAAGACATTGTCTTGTCCCTCATGCCACATAGGATTCACAACACAAAATAAGACAATAGGGTTGGAGATGCTCTTAGTTGTAGTAATAGCATTACTCTTTTGAAAGTTACTGTTGGCAAACCCTCTATACTATGTTGATCGACTTTCTGATTTTTCGTGCAGATGAAACGGTAATGACTATTATACATAGCAATTACAAACTCAATTACATTACAAGTAACAAAATAAGCTCTTACATCCAAATTATAATGGTAATTACGTTGCATCCAAATCTCTCTTTTTTATCTAATCAAACACCAGAATTATTCTCAATTAAGCTAACATTGTTTAATCCTGCAAACCAAACGTACCCTACGATCGATCAACGGAGACGTTGATCGAACGGTTTCATTTGTCGTTGAAATAGTAGGACACGACCGCGGCCGGTGCAGGACCGTGGCCGCCTGCAGGGGGGTGGTGCACGCTCTGCTCCGCGTCTCCGTCTCGTCCCAAGTTCGGGGCGACAGCCTCGACCACGACTCGAGCCATCTGCGCCTTGACCTGACCCCTCTTCGGCAGCGGCCTCCTCTTCTTCGGTTCCACCACCGCTGTCGAGGCCTCGGAGATGCACATCCTTCGTGTCCGCAGCGACAAACTGAGGATACGGATTGTGTCGGAGGAACGAATGATTGTATTTATAGCCAAATTTGCAACAGAGAATGCACTATTTAAGTATGTTAAGTCTTTCTTTTTTCTTTCCTTTTCAGGTCAATGGTTTGAGTCAAGAGCTGTAGTGAGAAAACACTGATTTCCTTTTATTACTTAAATGAGCTTAGATTGAGCACATTGGTCAAATGTCTCTTTTAAGTCATTCACATACATACATACATACTGTGGACGTTTATTCACATATAGACAGATGGATTTATTTATGTGCACTCCCCGAAGTGATTGGTAAATTTTGACGAATAGAATTGGTATGAAAAGAATTGGGAGGAAAGAGCAAGGGACCAACCATTCTTTCATTACTACTTTGATGGTGGTCGGAATGGTACTTCATCAGTCGGTGACCAACCTTTCTTGCATTAGAGCATCTCCAACCCTATTGTCATATTTTGTGTTGTGAATCTTAGGTGGCATGGGACACAAAACAATGTCTTGTATAGGTGGCACGATTATATTCACAAATGACAATGAGTTTAAAAAGTCATCTCCAATGCAAAAGTATTGAGAAGACAATACAAAATAATTTTTTACAACTTCCAAGACAACTTTTACTCTTCTACTTCTTTTTATAAACATTTTTATTCAAAAATGATGATGTGGACATAAGAGCATCTCCAACCCTATTGTCTTGTTAAGTGTTGTGAGTCTTAGGTGGCTCCTATGTGACATGAGCCACAAGACAATATCTTGTATATGTGGCAAAACTATATCTCAAAAGACAATGAGATAGAAAAACTCTCTCCAATGCAAAAGTATTGACGAGACAATAAAAAGTATTTTTTCCAACTTCCAAGGCAACTCCTCCACTTCTTCAACTTTTTTATAAATATTTCTATTCATAATTGATGATGTGGAGACAAAGTTATTGTGAAGTGCATTGTCTAGATCTAGACAACCAACTTCACATTCTCCTTGCCATGTTATTGCCATGTCAACTTCATGTTTTATTCTACATTTGCATTGGAGAAGAATTTTTGGAATAAAAGTTTGTCATTCCTATGTGGCAACCATTTTTTCTAAACTCACAATAGGTTGGAGATGCTCTAAAGACATTGTGAAGTGCATTGTCTAGATCTAGACAACTAACTTCACATTGTCTTTGCCATGTCATTGTCATGTCAACTCCACACTTTATTTCACATTTGCATTAGAGCATCTCCAACACTATTGTGAGTTTAGAAAAAATGGTTGCCACATAGGAATGACAAACTTTTATTCCAAAAATTCTTCTCCAATGCAAATGTAGAATAAAACATGAAGTTGACATGACAATGACATGGTAAGGAGAATGTGAAGTTGGTTGTCTAGATCTAGACAATGCACTTCACAATGACTTTGTCTCCACATCATCAATTATGAATAGAAATATTTATAAAAAAATTGAAGAAGTGGAGGAGTTGCCTTGGAAGTTGGAAAAAATATTTTTTATTCTCTTCTCAATACTTTTGCATTGGAGAGAGTTTTTCTATCTCATTACCTTTTGAGATATAATTTTGCCACATAAACAAGACATTGTCTTGTGGCTCATGCCACATAGGAGCCACCTAAGACTCACAATACTTAACAAGACAATAGGGTTGGAGATGAGTACTTTTCAAAAAAATAATTATCATTCCTCTGTGGCAACTACTTTTTTCAAACTCACAATAGGGTTGGAGATGCTGTTACTACTTTAAATTCTTTGGTGGTGGTCGGAACGGTGGTTACTTTTGTTCGTCATCAGTCGTCCAGGAATTTATTCCATATAAAGGGCACACATAAACTGAACCGTAAGGCCACGTGAAGCAGCTTTTGCCGAGTGGCCGGTGTTGACCGGATTTGACCGGACCTTGGACCAGGTTGGACAATTCGGGGAGGAGTTCTGTCTCAAGTTGTTGATTGGGTCGGACGGTCCCGCAAACCGGCTCAGGTTGCTTGGTTCGATAATACACGGTTTGGGTCGGACTGGACGCGACCAACCGACCGATCCGGCCCGGCCTACAGGCGACCTGGATTCGGGTTGGGTTCGAACTTGGTGCCCAATAGTCCGGTCTGGTTCGTTGTAAAAATCGTACCAAACTGGCTCAACCCCAAAATTTAGGTGACCCGGTCCGACCCGGTCGGTGACCCGGTTCTGGCCGGTCCAAGCCAGGTCATGCACCGGTTGCCAACCAGTATATGTATATGTATAATATGGGGGGTAATTTATCAGAATACTTCCTATATATAACTGTTATTTATAACATTTGAGAGGTAATAACCATATTAGACTACGATGGTGTGTTTCTAAATACCCCCAGTATTATGGCTGATTTTTAACCATTTTAATGGTACTTTATTATTTTTCTAAAAATGGCAAAATATCCTTATAACAATTATATTTTAAGGATAATGGGATAATTTGGCACCAATTTTTTTTTATATATAGGACATAATTCTTCTAAATTTACCGCAACAAAATCTCTTCCATCTCTTGCAATATTAACAAGCAAACAATTTTCTGGAGACTTAAGTAACAACTTTCTCGAGACTGAAGTAACTTTCTGGAGACTAAAGTATTTTTTTTTTTAAGATTTTCACCACAGAGCTGTAAATTTTTTACATCCATCCTTAGTAAATCAAGTTGATGTTCAAGTATTTCTTAATATTAAAAAAAATAATTTTTTTTCCCTCTTTTTTTTATTAGTTAATTTTCTTCATCTATCTTTTTTTGGTTGATTTTTTTTTTTAAAGAAATATTATTTTTAAATATGGATCATAATGATGCTACTGATTATAACCATGCCTATCAAGATGTTTTAGAACAGTGTTACAATTATACTAGTTTTGATTAGGATAATGATTATGTATAACCTGATTTTGTGCCACCGGCACAAATGTCACCTCCAGAAATTAGAAATATTAATACTAATATTGCAATTAGGAAAAAAAGATTTTAGAGAGAAAGTTATACTTATTTGATGTTAAAATATTGTATTAAATTTAGAGACACTATTACACATTATAGTATCATTAATCAAAGTTTTGATTTTCAAATATCTGAGAATGATTAGTTGGTTGCTAGTTCGATTTACGAATTTGTAGAATTGTTCTACAATGCTACATGTATTTTTTTTTTTTTTTTCCATTTTGACTAGCTGATTTGTCTTTTGGTAAACATGACATTTAGATATTTTATAACAAAAAAAAACTTCTTACGTGGATTAAAAGAATTATAATGAGTATTTTGGACCATTGTTCATAATTGGACTTACATAACTAAATAGTATATATAAAAAATTTGCCCTCTAAAATTTTGGGCATGAGGTACCCGCCTCATGGGTCTCATATCAAGTCTGGCTATGAACATGGCTCATTTATTTGTAAAATATATATAAAAAAACTTCTGGTTTTGATTATGTTGCTTCAAAAATAAATTAAAGTTTCTAAAATATTGACACGAATAACCCTTTTATATTGTTTGGCTGTAATTTTTGATCCTAAAATTAAATTAGACTGTGTTTATATTATTAAACGATTATTGTGACAATATGAACGTTGAGATAGATAACTTAAAAGTATAAATTGTATCGAGCCAACTCAGTACAACCGCTCAAGGTAGTGGTAGCTCTGTTTAATCCTCATGCTAAGAGTATGCTACAAAGGACAATAAAATAAAATAAATCTTTTCTACCAACTCAAGAATTGTCCTTTTATTTAAATTTTATGATGAAATAATGATGGTTCTCGACCCTTTTTTTTTTAGAATAATAGAAAGGATAAGGAAAATTATTTTCTTCATTAGCACGCGATCTTCTAATGGTCTAGATGTCCACGATAGCATCATAATCTTGTTTTTAGTGCAGGTTCAATAATGCTAAGCAAAAAAAGAATCATACATTTTAAAAATATTTTGAAATTCTGCGTTTACGTTTAAGATTGGATTAATGCGAAAAAACCAACTTAACATTTAAGAGATAAATGTGCTGACATTAATGAAGTAGACTTTCAGTCACTTACTATATATGAACCTACTGGAGCTGAACAATAAACTAGACATAAGATCGAAGACCAAAAGACTTGAAATTTTCTCAAAAATTAATGTAAATAAATTTTCTTTTACTTTAATTTTTTAAAGTTTATAGAAAAATTATATCACTTTTAATTTTATCAAAATAAAAAATATCTTAATTATCTCCTTGACTTTTTTAAACCAACTCGGACCCGACACTGAACCAACTCGGACACGGCCCCACCGAGTCTGGGTCCGGATTGGGTTTGATAGGATCCGACCTATCAAGCTTGCGGTTTAGACCATTCCGATCCATTTTTCCTCCCATTTAAGTTCGACTAGGCTCAGGTCGGTCAGATTTGGCTAACATTGGGTCCGGGCAGTCCGATCCCATTAACGTTAACATTGAAATATAATTGACAAAATCTACATATTTTTTATTTTTCTCTTTTTCTTTCGTTACACTTTTCCAATCCTTCGTGCTATCTACCAAACGTAAATGTTTGCTGGTAGAGGTGTTTTCATCGATTCTAGTATGTTTTTTGAACCGACCATTTATGAAATTTTTTACTAGTTAATTTTTTGAAGCACTGGTTTGGTCGGCTCAAAAACCTTACAAAATCGATATAATATAATTTTGATTGGTTTTATAAATACCCAAAATCGATAGATTTTGCGGGATTTTATTATTTTATTACATTTATATCCTCGCAAAAAACTATAATTATCTTCTACTATATAATGAGGTTTCAAAACGGCTCAAAAGTGCGCCGTCTAAGCCGTATGTATATCATGGTCATTTTAAAGAGATTATGTGGGATATTGCTGCCAGAATGGATCCGCCAACAACCGTCAAAAAAATCGTAACCGTCGGTAACTGAGCGGGAAAATAGGAGTGGCATTCCAACCTTTCCATAACTGCTTCGTAGCAATTTTCATAAAGTCTTCTCCTTATTTTTCTTTTTCACTTTCTCTATTCTATTTCAATTGTTATTACCCAGGCCAAAAATCGAGAGAGACAGAGAGAGTGAGGAAGCAATAGCGAGGAGTCGGACTTCATCGCCATCGCCAACATTTCTTCGGTCGGGGGTATCGATATTCTTCCTTCTCTGTCTATGTCGATTCTTTTGGTTATGGTTTTCTTTCAGAAACATTAATCTGCTAATGAAGCGCACTTTCTTTGATATATGATTATTTTTTGATGGATGATTATTTTGTTGACGGCTTTATGCTGCACACATTTTTCATAAATTTTTTGAATATGTCTGACTATTTGATTAACATTGTCGAGTTTTTTTTAGGGTTTTGATTTTGTGATGAGTATTGTCATTCTAATATGTTTGATATTTATTTCGATTTTAATGATCATAGCTTTAGATTTGATGGCTTTGTTTGTTGGATAGGCTGTAATTATATGTGAATATTTTTTGGGAGAAATTTTAAGGATCCAATGTTTTGTGTGTTGTCACTTTGTTGATTTTTTGTTTGTTTGAGTTTTTTTAAAGTTTTTGTTTGTTTATTTTTTTAGTTCTTATTCTGTTCCATTGAACCACGTCCAACAATAAATGAATAAAAGATGCACAAGTATTTATAGCGTATTGGTGGTAAGTAGTCCTCCGATAAGTACTCTGTTAGCTCGATGAATTTTTGTGTGTTTTCTTTTTGTGTTTCTGACAAAGCACCAAACCAAAGGGACATTTTGGTACTGGGTAATTTTTTTTTATTTCTGAAAAAAAAATTAGGATGGAGAATCTATTCTCATGTCTTTATTTTCTAGGATTTTTTTATTTTTCATTTTTAACATTTTTTTTTTGGATTTTCAGTTTTTTTTTCCAGTTTTTGAAAGGTTTTTTCGGTTTTTTTTTCAGTTTTAAGAATTTTGTTGTTTTTTTCTTTTGTTTTATTTCCATTTAAATTTTTTTTTGGGGTTTCTTCTTTTTTTAATTATTTTTTTGATTTCATTTTTTGTTAAGTTTTTTATTTCAGTTTTTTTAGATTCATCATTTCTTTGTTCTTTTTTAAGGTTTTTCTTTCATTTTTGTACTTTTATTTTTTTTTGAGAATGATTTTTTGTTTTAGTTTAGTTTTTTTTTCCATATTTTTTATTTTCATTTTCTAAGAATGATTTATTTTTGTTTTTTCACTTTTTTTTTTGCAGTTTTTTATCCTTTCTAAAAAAATTGTTTTCATTTATAGTGTATTGATGGTAATTAGTCCTCCGATAAGTACTCCGTTAGCTCTATGATTTTTTTTTGTTTCTGTCAAGATACCAAATTAGAGAGACGTTTTGGTACTAGATAATTTTTTTATTCCTGAAAAAAAATTTAGGATACAAAATCTATTCTCATGTCGATATTTTCTAAGAATTTTTTTTAGTTTTTTCTTTTTCATTTTTAACCTTTTTTTTTGGGAGGGGGGGGTGAGTTTCAGATTTTTTTTTTAGATTTTTTTTTGTTTTCAATTTTTGAAAGGTTTTTTCAATTTTCGTTTTTTTTTTCAGTTTTATGATTTTTTTTTCTTTTCTTTTGTTTCCTTTTAAATGTTTTTGCGGGGTTTTCTATTTTTTTAAATGATTTTTTTTCATTTTTTATTAGATTTTTGATTTTCAGTTTTTTAAGATTCATCATTTCTTTGTTCTTTTTATTTTTTTAATTTTTTTCTTTTAAATTTTTTTGAGAATGATTTTCTTTATTTTAGTTTGGTTAATTTTTTTCATATTCATTTTTCTAAGAATGAATTTTTTTGTTTTGTTTTTTTCCCAATTTTTTGAAGTTTTTTTATCCTTTCTAAAAAAATTGTTTTCATTTTATTTTCGTGACAAAAAATGAGAATATATTTTTTGATAAATATTTGTTACCTGGTATTTGAAATATCGAAAATATAGAATTTAGATGGTTCTATTACAGTTATCTTACATTGAAAACATATACACTAATATTACTTGTGTTTTATGTGGCATTGAGGTTGAAACTGCATAAAGTTTTTTTTCTTTATTGCAGTTTTGTATTACAGTTTTGGTAGACAAAGGAACTTGCATGTTTAATAATTATCCAGTTAATTTCAATGATCGGTGGCTGGATTGGAGAATTGATAATATCAGCTCAAAGATGAGACTAGTTGGAAAATAATGATGGGTGCATATGTATTGTTATTATGGACAGAACGTAATATGATGATATTCGAGCAAAATAAAAGTTCTAAGAATAATATCTAATTTAACACAGCTACTTTGTGTAATTTTCGGAGAAGTATTTTCCCTTAGAAGAAACAAATACTAAGCTTAGTTTGTCGAGGAAGGAGAGAACATTTTGTGACAAGGAGACTATAAATTGAGGGTTCCTTAGTACCAGAAAGGAGACTAGAAATGAGGAGGGGGGTTTCAGTGTTTGAAAGGTTTTTTTTTGTTATTTTATTTCAGTTTTAAGTTTTTTTTTGTTTCCATTTATTTTTTTTTTTGGGTTTTTAATGATTTTTTTTTGTTTTCATTTTTATGTTAGATTTTTTCCATTTTTTCAGATTCATCCTTTATTTGTTCTTTCTTTAAGTTTATTTTTCAATTTTATTTTATTTTTTTATTTTTCGAGAATGATTTTTTTTGTTTTAGTTTAGTTTTTTTTTTCATATTTTTTATTTTAATTTTTCTAAGAATGCTTTATTTTTATTTATTTTTGTAGTTTTTTCGCAGTTTTTTATCCTTTTTAAAAATATTGTTTTCATTTTATTTTTTTAATGTTTTATTATTGACCAAAAATGGGAATATAATTTTTCATAAAAATTTGTTACTTGGTATTTAAAATATCGAAAATATAGAATTTAGACATATTTCGTATACCAAACATCTCCTTAATTTTGCTAAGGGCAGTTTTGGTAACTTGCTTAAAAACATATTTTCTTCAGGCCAAAGGGGACTAGCGGCTCTAAAAGAATGGACGAATAGATTTTTTTTTTTTTTTTTTTTCATTATGTAGGGCGGATTCATATGGAGAATAGTGGGGACTTGCTAGATTTTCGGAAAGAAATAGTTTAATGACAATTTTCAAATATATATTTCTCGAATATGTCTGACTGTTTGATTAGCATTGATGAATTTTTTTAAGGTTTTGATTTTGTGATAGAACTATCATTTTAATATTTTTGATATTTATTTCGATTATAGTGATCATTGCTTTAGATTAGATGGCTTTGTTTGTTGGAAAGGCTGTAATTATAGAATTTTTTTTTGGGAGAAGGTAATCTTTTAACTTTATTAAGTCTCCTTAAATGTTCTCTTTCAAGTTTAGAAAATTAAGAATTTTTATTTTCAAAATAATATTAATTAATGTTCTCTTTCAGATACAAAGTAACATACCTATATATATATATATATATATATATATATATATATATAGATATATATATATATATATATATATATATATATATATATATATATATATATATATATATATATATATATATATATATAAATGCATGACTAACCACTAATTATTTAGATTATATGCGTCCTACCAAAAAATTAATATTTATACACAAAAAATAACAAAATAATAGTTTATCTGTCCCGTGCGTCGCACGGGTACACGCACTAGTATAATTGACAAAATCTACATATTTTTTATTTTTCTCTTTTTCTTTCGTTACACTTTTCCAATCCTTCGTGCTATCTACAAAACGTAAATGTTTGATGGTAGCGGTGTTTTCATAATCGGTTTAGTCGGCTCAAAAACCTCACAAAACGTAAATGTTTTTGAACCGATCGTTTATGAAATTTTTTACTTGTTAATTTTTTGAAGCATTGGTTTAGTCGGCTCAAAAACCTCACAAAATCGATATAATATAATTTTGATTGGTTTTATAAATACCACAAATCGATAGATTTTGCGGGATTTTATTATTTTATTACATCTATATCCTCGCAAAAAATCTATAAGTATCTTCCACTATATAATGAGGCTTCAAAACGGCTCAAAAGTGCACCGTCTAAGCCGTATGCATATCATGGTCATTTTAAAAATTAAAAAAAAATTATGTAAAAAATTGTTGAAAAAAGTTTAAAATTATTATATATATTCAACATGGAGAATCAAACTCAACCAAACAAGAATAATATCTCCCACCTTAATCACATGAGTTAGAAGAGATATTTGACTATAATTAATTGAATAATATTCTTATTATACGTGTATCAAGGTGTTCACTGGGCCGGGCGGCCTGGTCCCCTGCTCGAGCCCGGCCAGGTCAAACCCGGTCCGGGCCGGCCCGAATCCGGTCAACGATCCGGCCCGGCCCGACCCGACCCGACCCCAATTTCGTCCGGGCTGGGTTCTGCCCCCCGACTAGCCCGGACCAGCTCGGTTTGAACGCGGGTCCGGCCCGGTCAAACCCCCTAGTCCGATCGGGCCGACCCGGACCGGCCCGGTCCAGGCCCGGTTCGGTCTATTTCAATTTTTTTAGCTGTTTGAAGGCCAAAATGACCAAAATACTCCCAATTTAGTGGCTGTTTTCTAAATGTTGGAAGGGTATTTTGGTCATTTTTCTAAAAATGACCAAAATACCCTTATAATCACTCTTTTTTGGGGGATAAAATAGGTTATTTTGCACTAAAAAATTTCTACAAATAGACCAAATTTTACAAAAATTATACACAACCATTTCTTTCCTCTCTTACAAATATTGAAGCTAAGAATTCTCTGAAGATTGAACAACAAGTTTATGGGCTTTGAAGTGCAACTTCCTAGAGGCCAAAGTACAGTGTTCTCCGGTTTTCAAATTCTGCGAAAGTTATTGGAGTTTCACATATCTTCCCGAAGTGTACATTCCAAGTAATTTTAATTTAGAGAATTTTTTCTTCACTTTTTTGGATTATTTTTTAGTTTTTTTTTTTTGACAATTTTGGACTTTTTCTTGGGGTCACAGATAAGCAACGGTCCACAAGGATCTTCTGTAGGTAATTTTATTTATTCTGATGCTCGTAACAAAACCGAGCTAACAAGATTTCTTATTTGTGATGAACTATCTTTCACATTCGGGGAGAGTAATTAGTATTATAAGTATGCTGGTGGTTCTCTTAACCCATGTTTTTATAAAGTTTATAGATCGACTAGTAGATCAGAGGCTATCAAAAAAATTCAAAAGGAAAGGACAACTTTGAAATAAAGGTTCGTAAATGTTAGTAAGTTTTCTCTAACTTCTGATATATGGACTACAAAACAAAACTATGACTTTATTTTTATCATGACACATTATATAGATCCAAAGTGGATGTTGCAAAAACGTATTATTTGTCTACGACCTTTGAAATTTTCACATATTGGTTATGTGATTGGTGGCGCCATCATGCAAAAAATGGTGGAAGGAACGAAAAAAAACGTACCCTATACTTTCTTCGATTCTATAGCACGCGATATACTAATGATCCCGGTGTCCATGGAAGCATCGAAATTTTGTTTTAGTGCAGGTTCAAGGATACTGAGCAAGAAGAGGAGCATGATGCTGCCGGATATCTTGGAAGCATGCGTTTGCGTTCAAGACTGGGTTCGTGCGGAAGAACGAACCCAAAATTCAAGAGATGAAAATACCGACATCAGTGAACTAGACTTTGAGTCTCTTACCTTGGAGGACACCAATGAAGGAGAAGCTGAGCAATAGAGACGGACGAAGGACGACGAAAAAAAAGAAAAAGAACTTGTACATTTTTTTTTACAATTTAGTTGACGTTGATAAATTTATGTTGCGATTAATAAATTGTCAAAGAATCAAAATTTGCCCAAAATTGTATATTAATTTATGTTGAGATTAATACTTTTTTTTTTTCAGTTTTTATCTCTTACATTTTATTAGAATTAAAATTCCAGTTTTTATGTACAATTTTTTTCCGATTTTTTTAACTCAAAATCTGGCTGTCTGGTCCAGCGCTGAACCGGCCCGACCCAGATTCGGTTCAGTCCAGCCCGACCAAACCGGGCCCTGGGTCCGGGCTGGGTCTAGCCTCCCCCCCTCCGGGTTAGTCCGGACGGGCCCGCTTGCACGAACGGTCTGAGCCCGGCCCGGCCCGGACCGGGTCCGATCAAACCCGGTTTGACCTGTGCCCGGGACGACCCAGACCGCCCACCCAACACCTTGATACGTGTAAAACATGTGCATTTATTGATAACTAATATTACCATTTCTTATTTAATTTTATTTTGTAAAAAACTTTCACAACCTTCCCCTTTTTTTTTTTTTTTTCAGCACAACCTTCGTCAGTAAACTAGATTGGACCGATTTAAAAACCGTTACTTAAAAATCACAACAACAACACAAAAAAAAAAAAAAAAAAAAAAAAAACCGGAAAGCACCTCATAACCGGTCAAGGAGTCAGCAGCACAGAGAATGGCAATGGCGTCGCTTAGGGTTACTCTGAGAAATCTCGGCTCCACTCGTCGTTCTCTCCAGACGCGTATATTCCCCTCAGCCGTCAGATCGATCGCCACGAGCCTATCTCCGCCGTCCAGAGCCGTCGTCTACGAGCAGCATGGTCCGCCGGACCAAGTTACCAGGTCCCCCTTTCCCCTCCCCATAGAGATGCTCTGTAGCTCCATCACAATCTCAGTATGTATTGATTTTATTTATTTATTTAAAAAATTAGGGTTTGGTTGGAGCTCATTTTGTAATTAGGGCACGGCTAAACGCACCCCAGCAGTTACTTAGCACACCCCAAGTAACTTAAGTTATAAATTAATTCAATGTTAAATGACTATTAAATCCTTCTCTCATTTTCACACCCACCACACCCCATCATCCTTCCCAAACACTTCTCTCATTTTCACACCCCACCATCCTCCTCCTCATTCTTCCTTCTTTCATCATCTTCTCCAACAAAACCCTAAAACCCTAGAAAATTTCTAAGTTGAGAAGCCATCATGGAGGAAGGTGGTCCATCTGAAAGACACAATGTATGTACTCTCTCCTCCTTCTTGCTCATTTTAAGTATTAAAATTAATATGAGAATTGTTCCAAACGAGAAAAAAAAAAAATCGCGATATGCACGACCTGTGTTCGTCGCGCATTTCATGTTATGTTCGACTGCTAGTTGTCGAACATAATAGTGATGTTCGACTATGAGTTGTCAAACATGTATTGTATTGTTCGACCCTATTAGGTCGAACGGTTTTCAAAATGTTCGACCTGTTACTGTCGAACAGAAGATGTTTATACGACCTGTAATGGTCGAGCACTGTGTTTTTTGAATTTTTTTTTTAACTTAGTAAAGTGTGGGTCTTTTTCTTTTCAGGATAGTTCTTCAAATGACACTGGAATGAACAATGAATTGAGCATTGTTAACTTTCCCATGTATGAACAAGTTGATTTTTCAGAAGAATTTCAGACGGAAGAGATATTTGATAATCGTGAATTGTTGTTGAGGTGGGCAAAGACGGTAGGAAGACGTCATAATATGGTCGTTTTGGTTAAACGATCCGATAGCGGGGATGGAAGGCGGGCTCGGATAGTTTTGGGTTGTGAGCGCGGTGGTAAATATCGGCCTCCCAAGACTAAAGTTGCTGAAACAAATTCGGCGAACATTGCGAAGAAGGCAAGACGGAAAAAGCTTACGGGGACGAAGAAATGTGACTGTCCGTTTCAATAGAAAGGAGTGCAATTCAATGACCTAGGACAGTGGTCATTGATTGTTGTATGCGGCTCGCATAATCACCCACTCGGACGCAATTTGGTTGGACACTCATATGCCGGTCGTCTAACACCGACTGAAGATCAACTTGTGAAAGACTTATCGAAGAGCAATGCAAGGCCAAAAGATATATTGAGCACATTGAAGGAATCCTTTAGCGAGAATGAGTCGACATTGAAGACAATTTACAATGCTCGGCAAAAGCACAAAATTGTCGAGCATGGGGGCCTATCTCAAATGCAGTACTTGTTGGGTAAGTTGGACTCAGAAAAGTACTACTATTTAGATAGGAGATGTGAGCACACCGATAAAGTGAAGGATCTATTTTATGCTCACCCGACTAGCGTGGATTTGTTGCGTGCTTTTCCTAATATCTTATTGATAGATTGTACCTACAAGACAAACAGGTACAGGATTCCACTATTGGAAGTAGTAGGGGTCACATCCACAAATATTACATTTTCTGTGGCATGTGTTTATATGGAGGCTGAGCGGGAGGATAATTATATATGGGCGCTTAGTACGCTTAAAGGATTAGTGAATCAATCATGCTTACCGAAGGTGATTGTGACTGATCGTGAGGTAGCACTTATGAATGCTATAAGCGTTACGTTCCCCAGCTCCACACACTTGCTATGTCGGTGGCATATTAGCAAGAATATATTGGCCAACTGCAAGAAGTTGTTTCGTACCAAAGAGAAGTGGGATTCTTTTAACAACTCATGGAATTCGTTGGTTCTTGCCGAAGATCAACCAAGATTTAATGAGTTACTTAGAAGATTGGAGCAAGATTTCCACGACGCCTTCGACTCCCACTAGTAGACGCCCCCTTCGAAGATTCTGGTGGTTCTTCAGGTGCGATCTTCAAAGCACGATAGGCGCCGACTAAAGCTGGGACTAGCATCGATGTGTCTAGACCCTCTTCATTCTCTACCCATTGCTGGTAGACCGGCTCTAAATACCCCAAAGCATTTCGATCATTTCCCATGGTTGTGGTCCTGTCTGGGTAGATGTAGTGCCGACGGCGGTAGAGATGTTCTCCGGATCCTGGATGATAGGATGTGAAAACGTCCTATACCAACGCAGATAATCGTCTGAACACTCCCATGCGGGATTTGCAGCTCTCCCGCGGACTTCGGCCGATAGTACGTGGCTGCTCCAGAATCGGAAGTAACCTCCCAAGACATCCCACGTCAGGTTGTACTTCTGGCCCGTATTTCTCCGACGGACAATACTTGGAATCAAAGGAAAATCAGGTATCTTCTGGAGTAATCCAAATTGTCGAAGCACGCGGTCGGGATGATACGGCTCTACACAGTCAAATGCACGTATGCATCCGTGGTAGAAAGTGACATTGTCCCGAGGATAAGAGCCCCGCATCCCATTGTAGGGTGTCCAATTGACCTACATCATAATAAAACATAATTACTAATACATAAAACACATTAATAAATGGCGTAAAAGAATGTAATAACACTCACACTATGTACTTGGAGATTGTCCAGAACCTCCCTCAAGGCCAATACCCTGTCGGCAGTTCCTGCATAATGGGATCTCTTGGCCCACCTCAAAGCAAGTGGATCGCCCAACTTATAATTGACATTATGGGTTGGCCTTGTGAAGGAAAAATACTCGTATATCCAGGCCTGAAAAAACAAATATTGGACATAGAAACGAAACATAAATATCCACATAAAAGAATGAGATAATAACATAAAAACATGCATATAATAAGGAGAGATAACTACCTCCAGTAACGTCAGATATCCACATATTTGTCGCACCCCACTCCGAGATGCTAAACCAAGCTGTCGATACAAGTATGCTAGAGCAGCTGCTCCCCAAGCATACTCATTGACGCGGTTGACCGTCTCTAGAAGACTGAGAATTTTCGTGTCCACACGTGTGCCACTCTTGTCTGCAAATATTGTGCATCCAAGCACGAACCATAAATATGCACGGGCTGCACGTCTTCTTTTTCTCTCATCACTACTAGTGACATCTCCACTAAATCGTGAACGGAGCCACTCAAGCCGGACCGAGCTACCTCTCTGGCCCTGAAGAGCATCAATAGCCTCCCTTTCTGTCACCCCTAATAATCTACTGATCATTTTCTTGGGTTCCTCTGGTCCCCTTGCCGACTCTGGTGCAACAACAGGCAATCCACTAACCGGGAGTCCAGTAAGACAAAATACGTCATCCAACGTAATTGTCATCTCACCGAATGGCATATGGAATATGTTGGTCTCCGGTTGCCAACGCTCAACAAACGCGCAAATTAGATTCTTGTTCGGCGTCTTATATGAAATCCATCTCAAGTCTGGAATTTTGGAACGATGGATCAACTCCTTAAATTCGTTACCCCGTTGACCCAACTTCCAAGTCTCCATCTTGGTCGTGTGGCACCAACACCTCAATAAGGGCCTTTCAATCCCATTCCAAATCTGGAACGCCACATGAGTCTTGAAACTTGGGATAAGTCGGGGATCCTGAGGTCCACCGGGACAAGGGCCCGTCAATATATCACTGTCAACACCTTCTTCCTCATCTTCCTCAACACGTGCTTCCTCATCTTCCTCAGCCACTTGTTCCTCTTGTTCCTCATCATGTGCTTCCTCATCTTCCTCAGCACATGCTTCCTCTTCTTCCTCATCATGTGCTTCCTCTTGTTCCTCATCTTCCTCAGCCACTTGTTCCTCTTCATCCTCTTCTTCTCCAGCACGTTGCTGCTCGCTAATTTGACTTGCAACAGCTGTTGGACTAGTACGTGCAGCTGCCTCTTCTTCCGCAGCACTTTGCTCTTGCATTTGAATCGGAGCAACTGTTGCTCCTTCTTGATGACTTCTACGTGCAGCTGCCAACTCTTCTAACCGACGCCTCCTAGTAGAAGCTGTAGGTCGTCTCCTAATATATGTCATTCCTGCTAAATTGAATGAAATATCAAAAACTAAACAATATATACATTCAAAATAAACTGTTCGACAAAGACTGGTCGAACATCATCCTTCTGTTCGACCATTACAGGTCGAACAAGCACCTACTGTTCGACCATTACAGGTCGAACAAGAACCTAAAGTTCGACATATGACTGTCGAACAATACGTGAGTGTTCGACATATTACTGTCGAACTTCTGCACAAATGTTCGACTTCTTATTGTCGAACGTACTGTTCTCTGCCCGACCAACCAGGCTCGGGCAGAACAGCGAAAATCGAAAAAAAAAACCAAAACGAAGATGCACGGGCTAGAAAATGACGGGTTTTTTAAACCCTAATTCAGTGATCCTAAACGAAAGACTCAGTTCAGAGTAATAGGGAGGTTCGATTTAAAAAACTCACCATATTGTTGGGATTGGGGTTCATCTTGGGATCGGTCTTCGGGTTGGCCCGCCATTGTAACAAAGCACAGAGTTTTTGTCGTCGAACGGACTCCTTGAAGTCGAACGGGAGTGGGGGGGTTCGGCTGCTTGGTCTTCGGGAGAGGGAAGAGAAGGGGGGGGGGGGGGGGTGTTCGGCCGCTCGGGAGAGAGAAGAGAATGGAGGGTTAGATTTGAATAGAAATGGGGTGTGTTTGGTTTTGTATAGAATGGGGTGTACTTAGGATTATTGGTTTGAGAAGAGAGGAGAGTGGGGTGTACTTAGAAAGGGCATTTCTGTCAAAGAGTGGGGTGTGCTTAGTATGTTTTTAAGTTTTATTAAATATATATGGGGTGTACTTAGTAATTGGGGTGTCCTTAGCAAGTCTTGGGGTGTGTATAGCCGGGCCCTTGTAATTATTCTCTTTAGTTGCAAAAATTACTGTGATTTCATCATTTTTTATAACGATTCTAAATTACTGCACTAGAACCTACGTTGCGCCAAGACTAATTCGACACGACTCGATGCATACACGACGACCACACGGGCACGCACCGCACTGAGTTTTGGGGCTTCCTAGTGTATTTTGGAGTGCCCATGATACTGTGTGTCCAATATGATGCGGCACGGACACACGACACATAGGTTCGGGTTGTCCATGCTTAGAAGGAATGAGCTATGTTGTAAGTTTCTTATACATCACAGGATGTTGATTTCGACTGTGTCCTAGTGTATTTTGGAGTCTCCGTGTCATGTCCGCGTCACAGCAGTTTTCAGAGTGTCCATGCTTCCTGGAACGGAGAACCTACCGCTCTTCTTCTGTGTGATGGTATTTGAAGCATTTGTGGCCTACTCTAGGGACGAAATCCTTGGGTTGCTTTCTGCGTAGTTCCTAAAAGTTATAGGGTTGGAGATCCATGTTGATCACCATGAGCTCTTACGAAGTTAGGATACCTGCTCATTTCTTGGAAACCATGGGCAATGAAGCCAATGCTTATGCTTATAGTAGGCACTTCTTGACTCTCGTGAGGTGCAGGGGCGGACACACGAATTTAAGGAGAGGTGTGTGTGTGTGTGTTCAATTTTAAATGTGGAGGAAGTCAAAAATAAAAAAAATCGCATACTGAAAAATAACATATATATATATATATATATATATATATATATATATATATATATATATCTTACAAAAAACAAGATAACTAATCTTACGATTACATTACTCTTCTCTGATTGCACATATTTTGAAATCGTGGGGACTGGGGTCTTTTTTCTCGTGGGGATGGGGGTCAGCACGTTGGTATTAGCAAAAAAAAAAGTTCTTGTTTTTTTTACACAGTGGGGTCAGTTGATCCCACTTGTCCCTTACTATGTCCGTCCCTGGTGAGGTGAGTAAAGTGCCTCTCGTTTGCTGTTCCTACTTAACTATTTAGATGTCATGGAGTCAACCGATTCTTGCCAAATATAAGTTTTATCTTCATCCCGAGAGAAAAATGGGCTACTCCCAGGACATCAAATTGTTCACTTACTATATGCTAAAGGACAGCTTGATAAAGGATCACTTGTATTTTCAGTTCAGTGCTTGCTTCAGTTCTATGCTTTGTTACTTGTGTTGCAAGACACGAAAAAATTGTGTATATATCTGTATCATGTCTGTATTTGTGCAACATAGGTGACTTCCTGTTTTACCTATTTGAAATGTTTGTATCCCTTATCCTTATCGTATCCTCCTCCATATTCGTGCAACCTAGTTCGTCACCTGATAGTTAATATTCTAAAAATGAACCCAGGTGTCGCCTCAAGTGTTCAATCATGCCAATGTGCATTATGTGTTGGTATCTGATCATCATGCCTATGTTAAATATAATACTCCTATCTAGATTATCTGTTTTCTTTCCGATACAACCTTTCCAATATTACAAGATTATTTCCTTTCCTTTCCTTTCCTTTCCTTTTAGTTTCTCCTACATCCTGCTATAACAGGTACATAATGCTTTTGATTTAAATATTGAACTCAAAATAGTCTTATTACACTGAAGACAATCCTAAATAACATCTATGAGCATTGGATCTCGTCAAACTTTTGTGATTCAATTGGTTCATTTGGAGATAAATTTTAAGCAGCATGTTGATTGTCTATTTGAACCTGTCAACCACTGATATTAACTTCAAGTAAAAATATAACAAGAGCAAATTATGAATTACCAAAATGTTAAGGCTAGTGCCTCTTCAATATTTTCTTTAAAGGGTCTTTAGACAATGATAATTGGTGAAAGATTCTATGGAAAATTTGCACAAGGAAAGCTATAAAATGTATATCATAAAGTTTTTGTTAGGTATGAAGAATGAAGTAAGACCATGCTTCTCTTATACATTTGAGCCTATAATAATCAAATTGTTGCATGCATCTTTATGTAATGCATATCATTTTTTTTGCATTATTTATGTGATTATCCCATAATCTTCTCAAAATATTTTTTGTCTAGGAATATTTTGACTTGCTGATGACAGATAACCCATATTTCTTTCTAATGGGGCGTCATTTCTGTACTACAGGGTTATTGAACTGGCACCAGTGGAAATTAAAGAAAATGATGTATGTGTCAAAATGCTGGCATCTCCGATTAATCCTTCAGATATCAATAGAATAGAAGGTTTGGTGTCCTTTCATCTGAATTACTTGGGACTTGTTGATGTTATGTACTTCATTGTTAGCATTGATCTACAATCGACTCACTAAGGGCACTTAATCTTCCTTTTGAATATAATTCCATTTCATTTACAAAAAATTTCGTACAGAGTAAAGAACTTTCTCCAAATTGTAAAAAAGAGAACTTTGTAGGAATTGCAAGGGGATAAAGACACGCCAAGTGACTTGACGCCCACATGGTCACTTACGCGCACAAGGAGGGGAGAGAGGGAGGGAGCCAACTGAGTTGGCGTGTGCAGGGGAGGGCGCCATCTCAGTTGGCACGCATGTTAGTGTGTGTCAGAGGAGAGAGAGAAGAGAGGGGGGAGCCAACTGAGTTGGCGTGTGCAAGGGGGGCGCCAACTCAGTTGGCGTGTGTGTCAGTGGGGTGTGTGTGTGTCAGGTGTCAGTGGGGTGTGTGTGTGTCAGGTGTCAGTGGGGTATGTGTGTTAGAGAGTGGGGTGCGTGTGTGTCAGGTGTCAATGGGAGGTGTGTGTTAGAGAGGAGAGAGGGGGAGGGAGCCAACCGAGTTGGTGTGTGCAGGGTGGGGGCGTCAATCCAGTTGGTGCGTGCATGGTGAAAACTAGCTCCCAACTATCAGCAACGACTATATTTTAACGGTTACATTTCAACGTCTATATGCACGCCAATTCACTTGGTGTGGACAAATTCTATTTATTGCTCCATTCCCCTCTCTCTTCACACCAACACATCAATCCTCTCAATTTTAGAACTTTCCTCTCCTTACAGAAGCTGTTCTCTCCATCTTAGAAGCTCCATCTCCTAGCACCGAAGTTGTTCTCTCCATCTTAGAAGCTCCTTCTCCTATCACAGAAGCTAGACTCTCCCGTCCTCACACCACCACACAGAAGCTCCATTTCCTTAGAATGCGACTCTCCTGTAGCTAAAAATTCGCAAAGTCTTTCTTCTTCTTCTTCGTGGATCGTAGTAGTAAAATAGTATGCTCGCATGGAGGTAGAGTAAATGGGTTATCTTACGAAGGAGGTGAAACCCAAATTTTTTTACAACTTATCGCAATATTACTTTAGAAAATTTACTTTTTTTTTATTTCTGAACGTTTTTCTATTAGTTACCAATTTATTTTAAAGTATGTTTTTGGTTCTACATGATTATTGATAGATGGCGAAGAAGCATGTAATTTTATTCTTGAGATTAATTCGCAATCACCATATATTAGTTTATATGTTACTCAAGTATCATCATTTGATAATAGAATTAATGATGAATTTATTTCTAATTACCAGCATGTTAATACGGGTGCTAGTTCTTCTTCTCAACCAATTGCTCCCTTGCTAGATGAATATGATCATGATAATGGTGATGATGATGATGATAATGATGATGATGATAATGATGATGATAATGATGACGATAATGATGATGATGATGATGATGATGATGACAACGAAAATAGTGACGATTTAATTGAAAATACAAGTTATGGGGTAGATGATGATGATGTTGATAATTCTAACACTCTTGAATTATTTATAGGACAAACATTCGACAGTCGTTCAAAATTTAGAAGTTTTGTAAGTAGTTTAGCAATTCAGCATAATTTTAGTTGTTTAGCTAGTGCTATGAATAATTTCCATGAAATTATATATACTTGTGATCTACAGAATTGCAATTGGAGAGTATATGCCAGACCCAATTTGGGGAGTAATTAACTCTCATTTGCGGTATCCTCTCTGCATCCTCCAATTTGCATGCTCCCGTATTCGTAAATCCATAGGATAATTGTATAGCTACAAGCGAAATATATTTATTATGTTTATGTAAAAAAAATTATGTACCATACTTATAATTTCAAAATTTACCTGACCATTAAAAACCATATTAGATATGTGATTGTTTCGTTCCTGTCTGATGACATCTGTAATCGGTCTTCCAGGAATATGTCCATCATTCTGTTGAGCCATCTGTAATTTTTTATAACAAATATGATTAGCAATATAGATATTAATAGAAAATCTAAAATAAATTAAAAAATAATAACATTATTGCTTACATTTGATTTTTTCGCTTCCTGTCCGGCAAATATTTTCTTAGACCGTATGATCTGTGAGGGAACATGGATCTTCGGGAAGGGATGAAGAATAGAGAGGAGAGTTTTAGGTTCTGTGAAGGAGGGGTTGGTGGTTTTTTATAGGAGAAGAAGGAGGTCTGTGAATAAGAAGGGGGGAGGGGAGTCATGTGAGGAAGAGGAGGAGGGATGGGGGGGGTGGGGGGTGGAGGTCTTCGAGACGAGGGGGACTTCGAGAGAGGGTGGTCTTCGAGGGGGGGTCTTCAAGGTGGTGGTCGGGTATCTCCCTCTCTCTCCTCTTTGACACACATAACCCCCCCCCCCCCCCCCCCCCCCCCCCCCCCCCCCCCCCCCCCCCTTCACACACGCCAACTCAGTTGGCTCCCCCTCTCTCTCCTCTGACACACACTAGCAAATAGAGGCATATTGGATTTGCGCCCATCTTCAAATGTGTGCCCAATACATCTTTTGATAGTCTCTATTACCTTCAGTCATATAATAATTGCTTGATTGGTTATTGGTCTATATTTTTCTTATCTTTACTTTGATATGATGTTTCATTATCTGCAAACCGGGTTTAAATTCAAACTAATGATATTTGGTTATAGGAGTTTACCCTGTAAGGCCTCCTGTCCCTGCTATTGGTGGGTATGAGGGGGTTGGAGAAGTACATGCACTCGGTTCAGCAGTTAGTAACCTCGCGGTTGGTGACTGGGTTATACCGTCTCCACCATCTTCTGGTATGTTTGTGTTTCTGAGCGCTTGTCCCCAAAAAAACTAGTCATTATTATCCTTTATGCTTAATATTCCTCAGCTACTATTTTACCCTACTCCTTAGTGTCTCTGCTGCTCATCAGTCGTTTATTTGTTATGTTACCCTTGAATGTGATATTGACATTGAAAACATGCCTCAGGATTATGGCAGACTTATGTTGTAAAAGAACAAAGTGTCTGGCTCAAAATTAATAAAGATGTTCCTATGGAGTATGCTGCAACTATTACAGTAAATCCTCTGACTGCCCTGCTGATGCTGGAGGACTTTGTTAAGTTGAATTCAGGTACATCCATTTCATTTTATCTATTACATGGATTCAAATTTTGTTCAAAAGGTACAACTTTTGGTCTGTTTCGTCTTGGGTGGGGGCAGTCTGAGAATTTGCAAAGAATCTATTTTTGTAGTCACGGAGAGGCATAAACTGTTTGAAATCGCGGAGAGCCATCATAAAAATGACTACAGATGATATTTTATCCTGAAATTCAGATAACCAAGAAATGATGCTCGTGTTAGGAAAACCTATGTTGTTAGTATCGTACGATACATGATACTTAACCTACGATACGCGATATTACAATTTTGTTACGTACTGCTTGATCCAATATGATGCATGTAAGGGTTGATCCGATATATGTAGGCTGACAGTTAGTATTGTTTTTTATTTGAGTAATGTATTGCATATTTAAGAATTTGGATTCTGGAATTAGATAAACCTGTAAAGATGAAACAAATGAAAAACATTTAAGGAAGTAATTAAATCATGTTCCCATATGGATTTAGAAGTATATACCTAAACACCTAGAATTCGTACGATACTTGATACTATATGCGATACAATATGCAAGGAAATCGATACACGATACATTATCACGAACTGACAACCTAAGGAAAAAAAACATTACCTGAAACCGTACAAAAATTACTAAAAAAAAGAGAGAGGGAGAGAGCCACTGACCTTACCTTGCTCCTTTGCACTCTGGTAGCCAAACTCCTTTGCACCTTGAAATCTCCATCTTTATGGTGCCTAACTTATGGATCAGGCTTGGATTGATGTGGACAGCTGCACATATATTGTATAGTACAAGAGATGATTGTTAAGTTTGTTTCAGGTTTATAAACCCAAAAACCATTTTACCTGAGTTTTCTTTTAAGTTGACTAGTAAACTAGAAAATCAAACAATTTATGTAAAGAACAGATCCTAAAGAGAAATGTAACTATAACTATTTACTCATAGCACCCTTGCATGACTAGTTTTACACATAATATCGCCTCCCCACCCCCCCCCCCCCCCCCCCAACCCCAACCCCCATCCCAATCGTAGACTGCTACAAAGAAAGAAATAGGGAGGAGAAAAGCATTTTAGTACATAGTATCTTATTTTTCAAGCATTTCATCCAATTTAGCTAGCAATGGTGTCCACTGTCCTCGCTACAATCTAAATTACTCATGGACTTTACCACCGACAATATTTAAATCAAAGCCTACTTATTTTGTCAAAAGTAATAGAATTCTGAATCTAAACTTAAGTGGAGTTCATGAAACTGTCAAAATGTCGAAACTACGGCTCTGAAAGGAGGTACCAAAACCAAGTGCTTTTGCTTTCTTGTAGATCTATATATTTCTAAAAATATCTTCTGATGTTTCTTATGGATCAAGTTAGGTGATACTATTGTGCAAAATGGGGCTACTAGTATTGTGGGGCAGTGCATTATTCAGCTTGCAAAAGTTCATGGTATCAAAAGCATAAATATCATCAGGGACAGGTGCGCACTTTTTGTAACTTCATAATTGTTATTTTCAAGCTAACCAGAAGTAACTGATCATCAAGCTAATAAGAGTCTTTGTAGTTTTATGCACAAAAGTTCTTTTGCATTGTCAAATTCTTTCTGAAAGCTTTGACTTGAAGCTTCTTGTCACAATTTACACATTTTGTCTTTACACAAACATGGATATCAAATTGACCATCAGTCTATATCTATTCCAGCTGTCGTCAAAATCAACTTTGCATTAGCAGTTATATACATATATACTATTTCTATAAGTCTTTCTTCTTTGCTTAACGTCAGGGTTGGGTCAGAGGAAGTGAAGGAAAAACTTAAAAGACTAGGTGCAAATGAGGTCTATACTGAGAGCCAGTTAGAAGTGAAGAATGTCAAGAATCTTCTGGTACCATGACCTTCTTAGTAAATTGTTACATCTTATTGGTGGAGTGAGCTTTTGACTACCTTATCCCATTTCTCTACTGATTGTGACTTCGGGTATATGCTACCAACAAAGTTGATGCAGGAGCATATTCATCAATAGTTAATTGATACAATTCATTTTCTCTATTTATTTTTTTACTGTTATTATCTGTCATTTAGTATATCTAGTTTGTAACAGTTTCTTGTTTCTTTCAAAATGCTTAGGGTGACCTACCAGAACCAGCCCTTGGATTTAATTGCATTGGGGGCAATGCTGCTTCTTTAGTCCTCAGATTCTTGAGGTAATCTCTTAATCTAAGGAAATTTGAAGCAAAGTTGTGCCATCTGTTACTCAAACCAAGTACCCTTGGAAATTTTGTTGTTCCAGGCAGAGAGGCACAATGGTAACTTATGGTGGAATGTCGAAAAAGCCAATCACTGTATCTACTTCATCATTCATATTTAAGGTAGGATCTTAAATAGTGTGATGCAGTTCTGCACCATAACATGCAAACCTTATGTCAACTATTTGGGTCATCAACATTGAATTTTGTGATTGATTTGTTTAGAATTTATTTTATCTGCACTGTATTTCATACTTATTGCTTATAGTCTACACGTTAAATAGATTAAAAAAATAGGACAACAGATAAACCCTTAGAGATACAAATGAAAGTGGAACAGGAAATATCCTTAAATGTTTTGTTTCCTTCTGAGAAATGTTTTTAGTAGTGTAAATTAACTTTATATGCAGGATTTTTAAATTATTGGTTCATTTAAAGATTTAAGTGAATCTAGATTCCTTATTCTGTAGTAATTGATTTACTGAACATGGGTAAGAAGATTTGTCATTTATCTGCACTGTTGTCAATTTGAGTTGAGGCTTGTTTTCCTTATCCATGGTCAATTCATCTTCCTTCATGCAAATTAAAAGGTTGCACTTATATAAGTGGAGATCATTACCGGGAAGGGCCAACTTAGGGGACAGCCTTGAGGGCATTTATAAGCGACAACCCCCATCTTATTTTACTGCTTCCATGATTCCATATTCTGGTTGCTAAGCACTTAAGATGCTTTCTTAAACAATTTGTTCCCCATGTATGCAGCCTCGTTGGAAAATCCTGGTTAGGCTGTGCAAATGGTTTGGATTGCACATGGCCTAGTCCAAACAACCCTAACTTAGATTGCCTTCAGGGGGTTATGGACTTCAATCCAGCTCATATACTTGAATGGTCATTGAGGTTAAATAGGCTCTCGAGACAATTTTCGGTGCTGTTCAATGTATATGATTCTAAATCTGGCATTTGACACAGCTTTTATGGAGTCTACTCGAGTTCGCCTCAGATCTGATGTTCTCTATCCATTATCACTCTACTCTGACCAATTTTAGTTTAAATTGGACAAAACCCTGTCTATTAATCCTGTTTTCTCCCACATCTCCCTGCCCTCTCTAATTGCGTTGTTAGCACCCAACCCGTTTATTGTTTTTATGTAATAATTATATGTTTGCTCAATCGAAGTATAATGCTAGGATTTATTTTAAAGGTGTTGCAGACAAAAATCAGCTATTCATGCATGCTAGACTTCAGTTTTATAGAGGTATATTAGAAAAAGAAGAAGAAGATGGGTATTGTAGAAAAATATTATGAGAAACAAGGAAGATAAGTTTTATTGTGGCAAAGTATTAGAAAGGTCTGTAGTTGTACACATCCAGTAACGACACAAGACTATTTGATGAGATTATACTGTACAGGATCTCGCTCTTCGTGGCTTCTGGCTTCAGAAGTGGATGAGTACAGAGAGGGCAAACGAGTGCAGGCCAATGATAGATTACCTCTTGAGCTTGGTTCAGAGTGGCAAGTTGAAATATGAGTAAATCTCTTCCCCTTAAATTCTTGGAAACCATTATCCAGTTCTTGCTCGGGTTTACAGCTTTGTTGTCCCCGAGCTGAATGTATTGACCCTTGTGCAGGATGGAGCTGTCTCCTTTCCATGATTTTAGTTTGGCGCTGGACAAGGCACTGGGGAAACTAGGTAGTCATCCCAAACAGGTGATCAAGTTTTAGGAAACGGCCGTGCCGCCACATGGAGTTTGATGGTTTCATGTAATTTTGCAATATTCGACTGTAAACTCCTGAGAATGTTTGTAAGAATGTATCTCCTGATTTCGTCTGTTCAAGGGAAAAATGCAATATTAGTACGGAATATACAGGCAGTAGCATTATAGCTAAGGCTCTGACTGATATAGCAAATGAAAATGATATTTTGCCCACGGGCGTGACCGCCGGCCGACATGCCCCCCCCCCCCCCCCACATCTCGGGTCCCACCCGGAGCAGGGGGCCAATGGCCGGCCGCCACGTCGGCCGGCGGTCACGTCCGCGGTTACAAACCGCGAGCAACTTAGCAGCTCCGTATATCCCGAGGTGCTATTTCTGAACTGTCAAACCAATTTACTCTGAAGGAATGAAAGTGGTACACTTGAGTGATGCTGCTGGCAAGATGCTGGATGAACTTGTTGCTGCTGCTGCTGCTTGAGTGTACTGATGAAATATAACTTGTATTTGACACCATTGTGAAATTTCAAAGCTACTCCATTCATGTTGGGTATGGTTGTTAAGAATGGAAGTGTTTCATGGAGAAATGGGACAACGGTCAGGTGACTGACTATAGACTATGACAGTAGAAGTTCCCTAATAGAACCGTCACAGAATAAGACCTCTTGACAAGGGTCAGGTGGGCCGTATAATAAGACCTACCATTACAAAAGGCAAATGTTCAGGGCTTATAATCTCTTTGGCAGTTCTGTGTATATTCAGGAGAGTATTTTTTTATTTTTTTATTTTAGTTTTGCTATTTTAGGACTGACAAAATTTTGACCGTCCGTCTTGATTTTATACGAACTACCAAAGTTTTAACTGTGTTGTTTTCTAGTAATTCTTGTATTATCTTTTAACATTTGCCGTACATAACAAGACCTCCCTTTGTGATAGTACAAAGGATCTCTAAAAAGAATCTATGCTCCATTGGTTCTTCTGCCCATTTACAATTCTTCCAGGAACTGCAGTTTTCCAAGATCCACCACAAAATATTTTTGGGATACGGTTTTTATGCAAATGGTTGTCAATTTTAACAGTACTTTGCATATCGAATGACAAAATTTGCGTTCCTTTTATTAAAATTTAAGATGTCAATAACACTGGCTTTAAGAGCATCTCCAACCCTATTGTGACTTTGGAAAAAAGTTAATGCCACATAGGAATGACAAAATTTTATTCAAAATTTCTTCTCCAATGCAATTGGCAAGTCAATTGTGAAGCTTATGTGGCAAAAATTAAAGAAGACATTGTGAAGTTGATTGTCTTGTTCTAGACAATGCACTTGACAATGTCTTCTCTTCCATGTCATCAATTATGAATAAAAAAATATTAGAAAAAAGAAAGAAGATGAGTAGTTGTCTTAAAAGTTGTCTTGGAAGTTGGAAAAAATACTTTTTATTGTCTTCTCAATACTTTTGCATTGGAGAGAGTTTTTCTATCTCATTGTCTTTTGAGATATAATTTTGCCACATAAACAAGACATTGTCTTGTGGCTCATGCCACAGAGGAGCCACCTAAGACTCACAACACTTAACAAGACAATAGGGTCGGAGATGCTCTAATGCCGGCCTTAACTTTAATAGCAGAGAAGTGTGTTAGGTTAGGCTATCGGCAAACAACACAAAAAGGCAAACAACATAAAACATTAACGAATCTATAAGACAATTAGTATCATATTGTTTTTTTTTAAAATAGGGATATTTAGACAACATAAAATTTGTTGTAGCGAGAATATATTTGTATAAATTAGATAAAACAAAAAAAGTATGGAAAAATTAGGGAAGACGACCGTCAACTCGGTTGGGGGGAAAATGAATTAACATTACAATATGGCAAAGGGGATTTTTGCCAACTTTAGGCTGTGTTTGGTAGGAAGGATGAAAAAATGGAAGGAAGGAAAAAGATAAGGATATATTTTTCTTCCATATGGAAATCAAACATCATTTCCTTAGAGATGCATTTTCCTTTGTTTGGCATGAAAGAAAAAGTGGAAGGAAAGAAAGTAAAAAAAATATAGGGTTTACTAATTCTACCCTCAACTAAAAACACTTATTTACCATTTGACTTCATAAATAATTTTTAAATACTACATTCATATGGGGGTATAATTGTTAATTAATACAAGCCTCCACTTTTTCTTCCATTTTTTCTTCCACTTTTGGGGTGTATGTTGTCATGAATGGACCGTGTCACACTAAAAACGTAGCTATCATCCAAAATTTATACTTAATTTGAAAGCCCGTCAAATTCAATTGGGCCGGCCCATATTTCAGACTACATATAAGAAACCATCTTCCTTAGCAGCGCCATCTTCTTCACCTCCCAAACCCAAAGTTAGGGTTTAGTCTCCGTTCACAATGGTACGTTTCACAAAATTTTATTATAATTTCGATCTTCAATCCATAAAATCTCTACTGTCTAATTCTTCTTCTCTGTTTTGGTTCATTATAGCCGCAAGGGGATTACATCGAGCTCCACCGGAAGCGCCATGGCTACCGTCTCGACCACTTCGACCGGAAGAGGAAGAAGGAGGCGCGTCAGGTCCACGAGCGGTCCGCTTTCGCGCAAAAGGTTAAATTTTTCAGCAGTTTTATTGAATATTTGCAATTTTAGGTTTTTGTTTGGTTTAATTCAATAAAATGTTTGTGCAAAAGGTCAACTATTTCACTAAATTTGATGAGTATTTGCAAATATAGGTTTAAATTTAATAAATGTGTGAAAAAGGTTAATAGATTCGGTAGTTTTGATCAGTATTTGCAAGTTTGGTTTATTTGTTTGGGGTTTAATCTGATAAACTGCTTCTGGAAATGTTGACAGGCTCTCGGTATTAAGGGCAAGATGTTCGCGAAGAAGCGGTACGCGGAGAAGGCGCTTATGAAGAAAACGTGAGCTGACTATCCTTTATATTGTGGTCGATAGTGATAAAGTTTTCACATTTATATTTTTTTTCTTTAGTTTTGATTGATTTTAGCAGAATGATCTAGTAATGGAATTTTGAACTGGTTAACTGGTCTTGTAAGTCGATTTCTTTGGTAATCGGAGTTGATATTTGCCAAAAAAAAGAAGAAATAGCGTAGATTGAAAAAACCTAGTAACAAATACATTGGTTTATACATATTTCAAATGTATATCTCAGATTTTCGAAAAAAGAAAGGTAATCAATTCAGGTATTGGTTTATACATATTTCGAAAAAACCTAGTAACAAACTTTGAGGTGGGTGGTGGGATCAGTAAGGACACTTCCAAACTCGTGTTTTGTCCGTGCTGTTGTGTGTTAGACACTTACTGCACAAGACTATGCCATGTCCGTGCAATATAGGTAATTTATGAGTACAAAAACATTTCGGGAGTCTTAAGTTTGTTAGCCCAATGAATTTGTAATGAAATTTTAGGCCCCTAACAGGCATTATGAATTCTTTGTCACATGGCTGGTGGTTTGCAAGGAACCTGTACCATTAGATAGACAAAATTGAAATGATAATGAATTAGGAAAAATATTTAAGGTTGATGGTGAAGTTTAGGAGTAGATTTTAGTCAGAATGCTGATGAGTAGGTACAATTAGTGGATTTGAGACCGACAGCAAATTGAAATAGTAACCAGATATGAGGTGGTTATTGTTATCTTTCAGTCACCTTAATACCTTATTGATGATAAATGAAGAATTTGTACCATTGGCTGTCAAATTAAAATGGTGATGAATTCATGAGATACTTGAAACAGCTAATGGGGTTAAGAACTCATATTTTTGTCATATGGCTAGTGGGTTATGAAGAATTGGTACAGATCTAGGATCAATATCAGAAGTACATTTAACTTGTAGCACCACACCTTCACATTGCTAGTTAGTTATATTTATCATTAAATGTGATATACAGAGAAAGGGAGTCAAAATTGAAAGCACGATAGTGGTGTTAGATTTTTTTTTAGTCTTTTATTTAAAATAGTTGGCCCAATTGGAGAGGGGGAGCGAAGTTTTGTTGGTTTAGTACTTTGTTCTAGTTGGAGTATATTTGTCGCTGTTCTTAGTAAGGATATGTAGGATATTGTACGTCAGATGTTCTAAAAATTTTTCTCTCTGTCGGCTCCTTTGTCATTTATGTATTTCATTTATGTTTAAATACACAAGCTTTAAGTTTGTCTAATGACTTATTATGTATTTTGTTGTAAATGTGGTGCAAAGTAGAGACTCAATTTGGAAATAGGTACACCGATACCCACCTTAATTAGCCATTCGGTCCAAAAGTTTTAAACCCAAACTCAACCCAAAATCTTTATTGGTATGTATTTAAGTGTCGGTTGGTATGATGGTAAGACTCGTTGCTTGCATCCTTGAGGATATGGGTTCGAGATGCAGAAACACTAGTGACGAGGAAGAATAGTAGGATTGTTGAAAGATACTTGGTGTCGGAAATGTAATGTTCCATCATTTGTCCGGTGTTGGATTTGGGAAGAATGGGGAACGATGCTAATCCACATAAATAGATACAATGATTCTTTAACCCCATTCACCTTTATCCTTCAATATTCAAATCTTTGACCAGCTTATTGTATGGGTCTTATAGGTGGGCTTGGGGCCTAACCAAATATCCGGATGAAATGGATTTCCGGATCTTCTTCCGAAGCCTGGAAGTTGGATGGACCTAACCAATTCCTACTCTCTTCTTGGGGAGTGGGCTGTAGAGAGACAGGTGCTCATTGGGGATGGACCAAACCGATATTCCTTCTTTCTTCTTGGGCCAACACTAGCTTCTAGCGTAGTCCTTTCTGCCTTGAGTTAAAACACCTTTCTTGTTCAAGCTCTTAATTTGTTGAAGGCAAGGTGGTTATGTTGGCGGGGAGCCCGGGCACCCCTTCAACACCAGGACAAATAGCAGAGGTCATATTAGGCATCTATATGAGTGGAACCGTGAGTCTCCGCTCGCTGAGGACAAGGGGCCAAGGCTACCAGAAAAGTAGTCGTCTTTCTTGGGTCCAACATTTTTTCTGGCTTATGAAATTTGATAGGAATAAGCAAAAAATATGTTCAGGAATTTTGAATCTGGTAATGCTAGCTAAAGAGGTAGGATTTGGATTTTATATGGATATAGCTTGGATGTCACCTATTTGAAACCCTTTGAACTCCTAGTTCAATTGAAACCCTTTGAACTCCTAGTTCAATTGAATCCTAAATGTTTCCATAGCATAGATGCTCCGAGTCGTTCATGTTCATTTACCCGTTCTGGTTCTGTATCTGTATTTTGCCTCAGTAATGTTTCTGTGGTTACTTGTGGTATTTACACAATTGCTAAAAGTTTGCATTCTATCATAACAGGCTCGCCATGCATGATGAGTCCTCAAGTAGGCGCAAGGTAGACGATGAGGTGCACGAGGGAGCCCTTCCTGCATACTTGCTCGATCGTGATGTTACAGCACGTGCAAAGGTAATTAATTTTGATATAACATTCCACATTCAAGTATACATAGTCAATCATCTAATGGTATATACTATATGTCCGGTTCACTCTGTAGGTTCTTAGCAACACTATAAAACAGAAGAGGAAGGAAAAGGCTGGCAAATGGGAGGTCCCCTTACCCAAGGTATTACTTGCTCTCACCTCTAGATATGGAACAGCGGTTCGCTCTGTTGTTGTTTTACATTAATAGCTGTGAGTGCTTTTATTATTTACTTCTTTGAGCAATATCCTTTGCAGGTCAGACCAGTGGCTGAAGATGAAATGTTTCGAGTTGTTCGTACTGGCAAGCGCAAAAGTAAGTTCTTAGGAATAGTTTATATGAAATTCCTAGGTTTAACTTACTACACATGTATAACCATCTATATGATGTGGTGAAACTGCACTTGAGCCTCTCATCTCTCAGATCATGACCACGTGGTTATGTAGGGAAGCAGGTTAGCCTATTGGAGTTTCAAATTACTTGTTACTTTTGGTTAGAATTCTCGTATTGGTACTCTTCTACGGTCGTCCCCCCACCACACACACACAAGTCACAACCCACACCCCACCCCACCAACCACCACCACCACCACACACAGAGAGAGCCTAATATGTGGATATCCCTATAGATGTGATTTTCACATCTGAGGTCTCATGGCCCATGGGTGATGTTGCACAAATACGGACACAACACGGTATTGGTACTCTTCTACGGTCGTCCCCCCACCACACACACACAAGTCACAACCCACACCCCACCCCACCAACCACCACCACCACCACCACCACCACCACCACACAGAGAGAGAGCCTAATATGTGGATATCCCTATAGATGTGATTTTCACATCTGAGGTCTCATGGCCCATGGGTGATGTTGCACAAATACGGACACAACACGGATAGGGATAAGGACATTTTCAAATAGATACAAAGGTATTTGCCTATGTTGCAAATAGGGGTATATACACGATGCGGATACCATTTCTCCATGCAACATAGGTGCCAATTACAAAGAATTAATTTATGAAGAGCTCGACTGATGACTCATGTTGGAAATGTTGTAATACAGAAGTTTAGTATATGTTGAGTGTTTTCCTATCTTTGGATGATAGGCATATCCACTCTCTAGGTTTCCTGATCTTTTTTGTAGCTCCACGAGCCTTGGATGGTTGTTGGCACAGTAAGGCTCTACAATCACCATTATGCTCTGGTGGTAAATGTTCAAAAAGCTTTCAGGTGTCACTTAAAGTTTGAGATATGGAACATGCTCGAGGATTAAAATTAGCATAGTGCACCGTGTTCTACTTTCAGTGGATTTCGTTCCTTTTCACTCTTTGGCTTAGTGTATCATAGAGATGAATGCAATTCTCTACAGCAAATTTTATCATCTTTTCCTCTTTGTCCATACTCTTTATAGTCTAGGGGAATATGTATGGTGCTCCTTGGTTGCATGAACTGCATATTCAAAATGTAGGTCTACCGTGGCCCCTAGGTTTTATAACACAAGTCCATGACCCTCTCATACAAGCTATCTTGGCTAGGAATTTGGCACCAACATAGAGGGTTGGCGTCATTTAGACAACCGGTCGTAAACACTTCGTCAAATCCTTTAAGGAGCTTTCTTATTCTGCATAGCCGACCCTATTCTGGTAGATAACGACTGAGTTCTACTTTCAGCGGGGCATATATGATCATGATGACGACTGAGTTTACCTTCAGTGGGGTATATTGTCTTTGGTTATAAGAAATGTATAAAGAAAAATAACCAATAAATCACTGTGATTATACTGCTTTTACCTTCGTAATGAGCCCAGTTAGAATTTGGCACCAACATAGAGGGTTGGCGTCATTTAGACAACCGGTCGTAAACACTTCGTCAAATCCTTTAAGGAGCTTTCTTATTCTGCATAGCCGACCCTATTCTGGTAGATAACGACTGAGTTCTACTTTCAGCGGGGCATATATGATCATGATGACGACTGAGTTTACTTTCAGTGGGGCATATTGTCTTTGGTTATAAGAAATGTATAAAGAAAAATAACCAATAAATCACTGTGATTATACTGCTTTTACCTTCGTAATGAGCCCAGTTACTCCTTTCCATCCTTCAACAGTGCTGGAGAGACATGAGTCATGTTTTATTTAGCTATGTTGCAGCTGCAATTTGGTGACCTGATATTGACCAAGGAGGGACACAGTATCTTCCTTTCGATATCCTGAACATTTGCAACCTGCATTGTTACAGCCTATTACGCGACGGTTCCAACAACGTACCACATTTGTATGTGAATAACAAGGTTTCCTCATAAACATGGCTTTCTAGGGGAACCTTCAGAGAGATACACTACGTTATTAGTTGAGGACTAAACCAAAAAGGTTCACAGTATCAGAATCAGTATTGGACTATTCCTATGAGTATTTGATATCGGCGGTATCGGATCAGAGTATCGGATTTTTTGCTATCGGAAAACAAATAATTATTAATAAATTTTTTACATTTAAAAACATATATTTTATACATTTAGGCATAATTTTAAGTATTTTCAATGTTATTTCTTAGTAGTTTTAAAATTAAATGAAATATCAGTCACCCTTATCAATTGGTTTACATACAATAGATTGATTTTCTTCTTACATGCTTTTACAACCTTATTATGCTTTAAACCCTTGTTGATTTGTCTTTTTCGTTTAATTTTTATTGCCGAATTGACCGGAAAAGAGATCCCCAATGTCGGTATTGGTCAGTATCGGGTATCGGATCATGACATGACAAACCGTATCGGTATCGACCGTATCGGATCGGTATCGGCCGATACTTTAAACCATGGGTCACTAAACTATCCCCATATTATTACTTTGGTCAATTGCAAACGATATTTGTCCATATGACTATTTATATTCGTTTTTTATTATGAAGTGATTTTTTTCTTTTCTTTTGATTATATATATATATATATATATATATATATATATATATATATAGGTCGGATCAAAGGTCCCGTGGGGGGAGCACCCCGCAAAAGCCCCCTCCCCCCCCCCCCCCCCCCCCCGGCAGACGATCGATCCAACGGGCCGGGCTTCCGAACCGGACCCTTCCTAACCGGACCCATATATATATATATATGAAGTGTATTATTATCTTACATGAGAGATTGGGATGTATTATGATTCTCATGATTTTAACCATCTTTGCCCTTTATATATTAATTCTAAGACTTCATTTTCATTGCTAAGAGCTTTGTTTATATCTGCATCTTTTCTGCTTATCCAGCCAAGCAATGGAAGCGAATGGTCACCAAAGTTACATTTGTTGGAGAAGGGTTTACAAGAAAACCACCGAAGTACGAACGTTTTATCCGACCCATGGGTTTGAGATTTAAGAAAGCTCATGTTACACACCCTGAGCTCAAATGTACCTTTAATCTTGAAATTATTGGAATAAAGAAGAATCCAAATGGTCCTACGTATACTTCTTTCGGTGTCGTGACTAAAGGAACTATTATTGAGGTAATATACCATGCCCTTTTTGCTTTCTGTGTTAGTTCCATTGTAAATTAGCCTAGTCCTTCCATTTCAGAAGGGGAATATCCTTTTAACCGTGGATCTGACTTGTTCGTTTTTGAATATCTAGGTGAATGTGAGTGAACTTGGTCTAGTTACTCCAGCAGGAAAAGTAGTTTGGGGTAAGGAACTGGTGTCCCTCTTTAAGTCGTAACATATATTGTGGCTTCTCTTCTTCATGCACCTTACCTGTTTATTTCCATGTCGTGCAGGTAAATACGCCCAAGTTACAAATAATCCAGAAAATGATGGTTGCATCAATGCGGTTTTGCTTGTTTGATTTCTGCAAGTAAGCTCAATCCATGCTTGTATCAAATCCGTTCAATGACTTTTGGTTCACCAACTTGTAGTAAACTTGTAAGAAAGGAACATGGTAGTGTCTCCAAAGAAGGAGACTATGTTCAACAGTCAATTTTGTAGCGTATTAATTCCGAATTACTGTTTATGGTGAGATGAGAACCTTTCGAATGACTAGATTTCTGGTGTTTGCTTATGATAATGAATGAATCGCTGCGTTGGCTCTATCCATTTGCAATGAGAAGAATTCTTTTTCCTTGTATAATACTGGTGGTTGGCTTTCAATAAAGAACAACATCGCAACACTTGGCTTGCCATTAGCCTTGGAGAGAGCCGTTGCGACGAAGCAAAGTTTTACCTGTAGTTGGATGAAAAAAAATCAGACGTGTGCCCAAGGCAGAAATATCTTGTTTAGTTTGACGGCCAAAGGAAGAACTTTTACTGCACTTTCTAGTGTTTGCTTATATCGTTACTATTATAAAGATTTAAGAGGCGTAAACATAGTAGAATGTATATCATCGCTTAATTAAAAAAAACAAAACTAACTAATAGCTAAATATCTACAATTATCTAATATTATCTAACTATCTGTATTTATTATGATTTTAATTAAAATATAAAAATATTTTAAAATTATATATATATATATATGTATATATATATATATATATATATATATATATATATATATATATATATATATATATATATATATATGACTCTCTCAGCCTCTCTAATGTTGCCAATTGTTGGTTGCTTCCCTCCCCAACCCATCTATCTCAACCTGCACTACTTTCGCTTTGAATTATCCTCTTCCTCTACTTTTTCTTGGCAGCTTCTGCTTTGTGCTTTTTTGATAGATTTTTTTAAGGGCACCGCAAAAATTGCTTTGGGGCAGCCCTTACTTGGGGGCAACCCATGCAGGTGGAGATTTTACTGGAGGGCACCCACAATTTACTTGAAGGCAGCTAAATATTAGGGTTTTTCTCTCTCCTCTCTCCTCCTCCTCCTTCCTCCTCTTCCTTCTTGGCCGCCGCCGTCTCTTGCCGGAGCTCCGCGGTGCTGACAACCCTCTCCCGTTCGAGATCCGCCACCACCACGTTCCTCTCCGTCGTCGAGCACCACGTTCCCCTCCGCCACCACGTTCTCCTCCGTCGCCGAGCACCACGTTCCCCTCCGCCACCACGTTCCCCTCCGTCGACAACTCTCGAGATCCGCCACCACCACGTTCCCCTCCGCCTCCAGCACCACCTGAACCCCCGTCGCCGAGCAGCTCTCGAACCTCGCCGGCACCGCCGACGGCCACCACGCCAGCCCCATCGACCCCACGAGCCTCCACTTGTCAGTCGATCCCTCCCTTCCCATCTGCTTCTTCTTCTTCTTCTTCTTCTTCTTCTTCTTCTCCGAGGACTGCCAACACAGCTGGCAGTCCTAACATAATGTAAGGACTGCCACTAAGTTGGCAGTCCCACTTGCTAGAGAAAATTTGGCTGCTCCCAAGTAAAAAAATGGATGACAAATTTGTAATTTTTTTGAACATTTTTGGGCTGTTCCCAAATAAAAAGGGTGCCCTTAGAAAAAAAAAAAACCTTTCTGATAAGCTTGGGCCTTTATTTGTCAGGAACATGCGTCTTTAATTTGCTCCCCCTCCCTCTTCGCCGCTTCCCACTTACCACTTTTTACTTGCTTTGAGAAATTCTCTCAGTTCCAGGCAGCCATGGCTCCCATCGACCCCCACTCCTTCACCGAGTCCACCCACCCCCTCGTCACCCACATCTCCCTCTCCTTCTACTTCTCCTTCCCCACCTCCACCCTCCGCTCCTCCGCTCTCTACTCCCTCCCGGCCCCCCACTCCGGCCCCCTCCTCCTCGACACCCGCTCCCTCTCCATCCACTCCGTCGTCGACCCCTCCACTCTCCTCCCCATCCCCTTCTCCCTCTCCCCCTCCCCCGACCCCATCCGGGGCCAAGCCCTAACCCTAACCCTAGATTCCCAGTCCCGGTTCCTCATCTCCTTCTCCACCTCCCCCTCCTCCTCCGCCCTCCAGTGGCTCTCCCCCCCGCAGACCGGCTCCAAAGCCCACCCCTTCGTCTTCACCCAGTGCCAGGCCATCCACGCCCGCTCCGTCTTCCCCTGCCAGGACACCCCCGCCGCCCGCATCCGCTACTCCGCCCTCCTCAACCTCCCCTCCCCCCTCTCCTCCGTCATGTCCGCCGCCAAGACCCGCTCCGCCCGCCCCCCCGTCCCGGGGGAGGCCCCCCTCGCCGCCCCCGACGACCTCTGGTGCGCCGACGGCCGCCTCGTCGAGGAGTTCTCCATGGAGCAGCCCATACCGCCCTACCTCTTCGCGTTCGCGGCCGGGGAGATCGGGGAGAGGGAGGTGGGCCCGAGGACGAGGGTGTATGCGGAGGGGGGGCCGGAGGTGCTGGACGCAGCGGCGAGGGAGTTCGCCGGCGCGGAGGAGATGATCCGGGTTGGGGAGGGGCTGTTCGGGGAGTACGAGTGGGAGAGGTTCGACCTGCTGGTGCTGCCGCCGAGCTTCCCGTACGGGGGGATGGAGAACCCGAGGATGGTCTTCCTGACGCCGACCGTCATTAAGGGGGACGCCACCGGAGCTCAGGTCTATTTTACTGTCTATAGTTAATTGCAAATTAGCACTTTTTACTGTTACTCTTTCCACAAATTTGTCACATTTATGGGGTTGTATTTCTCCGTTTCGATAATTGTTCAATCAGTTAAATAGGCAGCTTTAGGGTCTCCTTGGCAATGGTGTTTTCACCGCGAGGCACTGGTTTTGGTCGGCTCAAAGCCCCTCCCAAAACCAGACCAGTGTAGTGTAATTTCGGATGTCTTTACCAACACCCCAAATCGGTGGGTTTTGAGGGTTTCTATTTTTCCCCCATTTATACCCTAATCAAAATAACGTAATTACAACCACTACATAAAATATTCTAATACGATGTTTTCTCTTTTTCGTCTTTGCTTTGTTCGTATGCGATACTCCTTCCTCCGACTGGCGGCTGCAATATTTCCTTGTTGTGACCCCTCATGACCGCACATAACCTGTATTTTAAAAATACCTCATATCCGCTACTCCAATAATTGTCAAGCAGACCCTTAGTGTGTCTTAGTCTTACTTGAAACCATTGGAAATTGTTTAACATGTGTTGCATGAATACAGGGCAAAGATACTGGTAAGGGCACAATACATATATGGGATGTGCTCGTTTTTCAGATATTTACAATAAGTAATCATCTATTTCATATCATATGACAGGGGCACAGATTCGGGTACGGACACGAGTCACGATACAAAAACGGACACCATTTTGCCATGTCTGTGCAACATAGTATTTAACATTTTGCAAGCAAAGTGGTAAACCAAATGTTTCTTCACCAGTCGGTTTCATTCTTGAGCTATTCCTTGGTTCACGGTTTTGTACCTGTGTTCTTGAGTAACTTATTCACATCATTTCATTCATGTCATGGGCTATTATGTGAGCCATAGGTTTCAACAATGGTTGGTTTGGTATTTTTAGAGCATAACAATTATCAAACTTGCTGTCATAAACTACATTTGTAGGTTGCTGCCATAAGTTGCTGTCAACATAAAATTCGGTTTTCCCCTGCTGGAGTTTTCAATAATGACGAAACTGGACTTTCTTTAAGTTCAAACTCTGCATTTCTAATTTACACATAATATAAGGTGGAATTGAGAAAAAGAGTAGTTTTGTAAAAGAACAATGATAAGATGCAGAAGCTTCTGCAACCAACCTCCTTACTTTCAAAAGCAACAAATGAAAAACAGAAGCAGGTTTGAAAAGTTGGTTGTGTAATTTTCAGTGTTCCAAAAATCAGGATTAGGTGACGCCTAGGCGCTAGGCGCCCATTGCCACCCGATGGCCGCTTAGGCACCCAACTAATGGCCTGTCCACGTGCTCAATTATGCAGGTTATTTGGGATTTGTGGGCAATTTTCAGCAGTTCTTTTTGGACAGATTTTTTGTGGACTGCCTAGCACTAGGCGGCGCCTAGGTGGGGCTAGGCACTAGGCGGAGGGTGCCCGCCCGACTACCGCCTAGCGGCTTTTACAACCTTGTTATTTTTTACCGAACACATTTGTGCCATTTTTCAAAAAAAGAAACAGAAGCAGCTAAGATATTGTTTACCAAATCCATCCCAAGTTTTCTTGACTACCTTATTATTCACAAAATTCATCATCTTAGTACTCGAGGCAGCAATTAGTAGTTATTATCATGGCTTGTTTCTCATATAGAAGTATGTCTTTATAGTGCTGATATCTCTAAGATCTTTCAAGACTTTCGCTTTATGAACTGTTCTGAATGTAACTTTGCTTTGCAATTGTGACTATGCAGGTGGTGGCTCATGAGCTTGCTCATAGCTGGACAGGGAATCTCATTACTAACAAGACTAATGAGGATTTTTGGCTCAATGAGGTAAGGTTTCAGTGAAACCTTATTCTAGTCCATCCTCTCTAGTGCATTGTCTTATATTCATATTGGTAGACCTCTATTGGAGGTTGCAATATGTTATTGACACTTTTCTTGTTATTTTAATAATAGGGGTTCACAACGTATGCTGAGAGGAGAATTGTGGAGGTAGTGCAAGGAGAGGACATAGCAGCATTAAATATTGGAATTGGCTGGAGGGGTCTGAATGATGAGATGGAAAGGTTCAAGGACAACATGGAGTTCACGAAGCTCAAAACGAAGCAGGAGGGAGTGGATCCTGATGATGTTTATTCTCAAGTGCCATACGAAAAGGGGTTCCAATTTCTCTGGCGCATAGAACGACAGGTATGAAGTAGAGAAATGTATCTAATTTTTCTTTGAAAAAACTTTTTTTTTTGTCAACTAATTAGCGAGATCTATAGATTGGTCGACCGGCGTTCGACGAATTTTTGAAGAAATATATTGCAACTTTCAAGTTCCAGTCCATAGATACAGAGACGTTTCTTGATTTCCTAGTGGCAAATGTTCCTGGAATAGAGAACCAAATCAATCTTAAGGTATGGATTGAGGGTACTGGGATCCCGCCAGATGCTCTGGAGCCAGTGTCAACCCTCTATACAAAGATCGTGAACTTGGCAAAGGAATTCACATTAGGAAGGATGCCTACAGAGGATGAGGTGGCAGATTGGCATGGCCAGGAATGGGAGCTTTACATTGAAAATGTGCCCAAACCTGTAGAAGCTTCTCAGGTGCTGATTCCTTGAAACCTTGTACCTTTCTTGGTTAAGTTCACCCCTTGCCTTAATGCACTATTTGGAAGTATTATTGCTGCTTTGTCACTCGATCTGTATTTATGTTTGCTTCTCACCAAGTTTACTGCACAAACAAAATTTTGTGGTTAATTTTTGCATGAAGTATATGTGATACTAAGTGACTAGTATTTATCTGCTTATGTCAGCACACGGCTACAATGTCTCTAATTGGTTTTTTTTTCCGGTCGTTTGGTGCTCCTTGGTTGCATGAGCTTAATTGCATTCCAAAAGGTAGGTCTACCTACTCACCAACTGGCCATCAGGTTTTTGGCAAGGCCCGCTCATGCAACCTGGCTAGGAATCCGGCCCCAATATATAGGGTTGATGTCAGGCAATGGCCAGTCAAAAAATCTGTGAATTTTAGTATGAAGCGCAATTTTTATGCTTCATAGCTGACCCCATTTTGAAGGAGAAGGCTTGGTGAATGAAGATGAAGATATTTTTTCGGTCCTTTAGCCTCTTAGGTGGGTCTAGTTTTGTTGGTTTTATGTACATTGTTCCTGCCTCAAGGCAGCCACCAATACAGTACATAGATATGATTTCCAGTATCATGTGTTAGTTCAAATTTGGTTCATACTTAAAAGGATTATGACCATTCAAGTTTCAGTAGGCTCTTTCTGACTTAGGATGTCAAAAGAGCAAGGAGAAATACAAAGTGGAAATTTTTTACAACCACCAATACAATATTCATTTATATTGGGCAAAATATTCAAGGATAATTATTTCATACACCAGTGCTGGAAATTTTGACTCGATTGGCTGATTCAAAATAGTGACATATGGCCATATTAAGTAGGAGTGTGGTGCAATACACACTGAGTTGTGTGATAAGTGGTACATAAGTCTCGTTGTTTGGAAGCCACCGGTGGAGTCTAAAATTTCCACCGTCGGTGTATGGAATAATTCCATATTCAAACCCATAAACCTAGCCTTCTTTTTGTTGATCTAACAGGTGAAGTAGAAATTGCAACATTAACTCATTTGACCACAAAAAAATTCCAGTTAGGAACTTGTAATACCACTAGTAATATGAGAGAGATTAAAGTGAGAGAGATTAACTAATATTGCTACGAAGGAAGTACTGAGATTTATTAAGGTATGCTGTTTGTCAGCCCATGACCACCGTTGTATATAGTTGAACAAAAGCATCACAACTTTGTTGGGTTCTTTCTTTAGCTTCCATATATGACAAAGTCGAACTTCCCTACAAAAGTTGTTGGTGCATCTTGAAAGATGAACTAAATGGGGTCTGATAAATTGTTTGAACCATCTGCTTGATAAAAATTTTCAACTATAATTGATATGCCTATTACATAGAGTATATATTCACAATCTTCTCATTCATTGTATATATAGTTACCAATCCATTGTTTATATTCTGAGCATATGCATCACAACTCAATCAGGTTATTCTACTTACATACACGACAGAGTCAAACTTTGGTACAGACTATCAGTGCAACTTGAAAAGCAATCTACCTAACTTTGGTTTAACCAGCCAAACTTTTGAGCGCACACACTCCTGCTCAGCTTGTGCTCTCTAAGGGAAAGTAGAGCTCAAGCTTAAGACAATCCTAAAATCCGAGCTGAAGCTCGGCTTGCAAGCTGCTCGTTTAAATGAGACCCAGAGTCTAAATATCCCTAAATTAAAAGCTTGATGAGCTTAAATGAGAGACAAGCTTAAGCCCATTGAGCTTGTTTATGAGAACCAAATGTGTAGCTCAGTGACCTTAAAATATCTAATCGAAAGTGTTTATGAATTTTGTACCAAATTGGAAATGTTTATTAGTGTAAGACATTTCTCTTATACAAATATGTAAGTAAGAAAAGCCGGCTCGTGAGCTCAACCGGCCGAACATCTCTAAGCTTGTTTATCTAACGAGTCTATTGTTAGGCTCAAGCTTGTGCTCTTGATCTCAAAAAGCCAAAAAAAAAACTCGACTCGTGAGCTTTTCAGTGAGCCGTCTCATGAATAGTTCGGCTCGTTGACGCCCCCCCCCTATTGCCTTCTGAAATATTCAGATCTTCATCGCTTCATTACTTTGAGTGCATAAAAGTGCTTTAGGCAACTAACTTGACAGCATTAATTCTTTCTTCTCAGGCTTGATGTTATGGTTTTTTATTTCGTTTGAAATCATTCTGTTAATTCAATTTGGAAAAGCTAAGCAAATACCAAACCTAATTTGGTGCATAATATTGGGTCAAAAAAGAAGGTTCACAAGTAAATAGTTGAGGTACTGTCACCCTATATAAGTTGGATTCCCTCACTGAGCTAGGCATGGGCATTGAAGGGGCTCTTGACATAAAAACTTTTTTAATGTTGTCAAATTTTAGGTTTTTTCTTACAAATACAAGAGAGTAGTTGGGATGACCGACTGCTTACGGTGTCTTGTATATGCTAGTTATTTCTTGGGGTTGCTGTGCTGAATCACATGCACTTGTTTATGACTGTTGGTTTTTCAGGGCCTTTTCTTGCATATTGCCATTTGCTGTTATAATAGTCACCTAGTTTCTTTGATGTTGATATATGACCTAAAGAAACTGTCTTCCTGCATTCATGCAGCTTGCAGCTCTGGATACTCGTTACCGGCTGAGCGAAAGCAAGGACTATGAAGTGAAGGTCGCCTTCCTTCAGCTGGCCGTCAAATCAGGTTGCAAAGAGTACTTTGGCGAGGTTGAGAACACTTTAAAGCAAGTAGGAAGGATGAAGTATCTCCGCCCACTGTACACCGCGATGGTGCAAGACACCAAGGAAGAAGAGAAAATGATAGCCAAGAGGATTTTCTCAGAGGCTCGCGACTCCTACCACCCCATAGCGCAAGGCGTTGTGGATTCTATATTGTCCAAGCACATTTAGCGAACCAGTGGTGGATTCTGCTGGGAAAACAAATGCTAACTTAAGAGAACAATTCGGCTATATACAGGTTAAAGAAAAACCTGACATACTGGCTTTGATAGGTGCTTGTGTGTGCATCACTTGTGTTTCATGAGCTAATACATTTTTGGAGAGGAAAACTCAAAAACTCAATTGTTGTTGAAACATATACTTCATTGCTGGCTGCGAAATTAGCACTGTAGCTTGATCCTGCTTTTTTAGGTCACTTATGTGTCTATATTGCTTTTAGAGCCACATTGCACTACAGTTATTGGGCTCAATATGCTTTCATGGCACAATTACTTGTGGATGATGTTTTGGTTACTATACAAGGACAACCTTTTTCTTTCCAGCATCCTGCTGAAATCTTCGTGCTATGAAATTATTGATTGAGTCCATTTTTTTTCACCCACAAAAACTATAACTAGTGGGAATGTTCACCACTCGACTCATTCTTTAGTTATGACTCAGACTCATTCTTTAGTTTATAACTCAGAAATGGTGTTTAGCCGACTCATTCTTTAGTTATAACTCAGACTCGTTCTTTAGTTTGTAACTCAGAAATAGTGTTTAGCCATGAGACTCGCTCTAAAGTTTTCGGTTACTTGGCTTCCCCTTCCAAATATCAAATGAGCCCTTACTGATTTGAAAAATCGAGAATGCACGTACTTATTAGTTATTATTTTAACAATAATACTGGTTATATATATATATATATATATATATATATATATATATATATATATATATGTTTGAGATATCCGGTGATACGCAAATATATATATACTAGCAATCATGCACGTGCTTTGCACATATATTTTATGCTAATTTGTTGCATAATAAAAAGTTTTAATGTGATATTGCATAATACGTTACTTATAAATTTATAGTGGTGACAATGACAGAAAGTAAGAAGTTTCGAGCGCAATTACTTGTAGAAGTGAGTGGAGACGGTGAAGAACTCATACCCAAACAAAACTATCAGGACCAGATGGTTTTGCTAGCAAGTTTTTGTAAACTGATATAATATTTGTACACGTTCTTAGAATATCAGACACGGACTTGGACAAGTCTATTGGTAGCCAAAAAGTTTAGCTTGGTAATTAAGTTTAAATTTATTTATAAAGAAAATTTGCACATTTATATGAACTAGTGAATGTATGAAGGAGTGAAAATGGCACATACTAGGTGTCAATTTGTCATTTAGCAACACATCTTAGATATTAGCCTATTGTTCTATTTGTTTTTTCCTAATTTATTTTGTTGTTACTGTTGTTGTCAATAGCTTGCTAGTGGGCGATGATGAGTCTGGTCTGTGCGATACGGGACATCCACAACGTCGGAAGATTGACGAAAAATGACCACGATATGAGCTGGCGTGGGACATAATGGGACGTCCGTGCATGAAAACTCAACGGCTAGGGCGCCGCGCGGACGGTCGAGGACCGGCACCATTCTTCCACGGGTATAAACTATGGCCGACCACGCGGCCCGTCGTGCGGCGCCGTAAGGACGTCGAGAAGACGTCGTAAGGACGTCGTGCGCATAGAACGGGTGGCTGGACGGCATCGGCTGTCGTAGGCATCGTGAAGACGTCGGGGACGCCTTTGACGTCGTGGGCGAAGCGAGGCATTGAGTTGCCGGCATCGAAAGACGTCAGTCGTCCCGTGAGACTCTAGAGTGCACGGAGTGCACGAGACGTACGTGTGAGACGATGATGAAAAAGCCAGTGCGGACAAGATCCGCACGAAGAGTCCGAAACGACATGACAACCGGTTAAAAATTGTGTGCGAGGAGACACACGATTTAACTGAGTCCGCACGTGCTGAAATAGGAAAAAAAATTACTTGCTATTATGACAAAGGAAAATAAGCAAAACTATTTTTATATTAATTTAGGAAAATGACAACAACCTCCCCCATATCCATTAAAGTTATATTAAGTTTGAATGTCAAAGACATCATAATCGTGTTACAAGAAAACATACACCAACCTGAAATTTACAAAAGGACAAAAAATTGTTACAGCTTGCATCGATGATAAAAATGGACTCAGATATTAATAATGGCAATAAACAATTGAACACCACGAAAAAATAAGACTAATTTTACTTACATATCCTAAATTATTACATTTCTTTTGGTATTATTATCTGATATATTTTTATTATCAAGTCAACCCCACCAACTTTTAGGCCTTTTTTGATTTGTGGAAAAGAAGTCAATTCTTTGCTCTTTCTCTTCTTTTAGATAAATTATAATTATAATTTTTATTATTTTATGTTTGAAAGTCCAATAAAATTGGAAGAAAAAGTGAATTCCTAGGTCTCATTTGGTTGGTGGAAAAGAAAGGAAATCAATTACTTGTTCTTTCCTTTCATTTGAAAAGTTATAATTTCCACCAATTTTTTCTTTCCAGTATTTGAAAAAGTCAAAAAAATTGAAAGGAAACTGAATCCTTACACTACGTTTGGGAAGGAGGGGAAATAGAGGGAGGGGAAATTTTGAGGGAAAAGTGGAGGGAAAATTAGAAACTAAGTTGTTTGGAAAGGGGGGAAAGAAATAGGAGGAGAGGAATCTGGAGGAAAATTTTTGGTAGGCCCCACCAAAAATTTTTCCTCCCAAAACCGGGAGGAAAGTGTACGTGATTGAGGGAATTGGGTAATATTTACCCAATTACCCCTCAATCAATTCTCTTTCTTTTTCTAGGTTGTCCGTTCATATTCTTTTTTCTTATTTTTTTCTTCGAGTAGTATATATATTTCTCTCATATCAGCTTATATCACAAAAATATTATCTGTTGTGATTGCTACATATTAGGTAATCAAACTATCTTATCTACAACTTCCATTAAAATATGATTTTCTTTGATAGTTTAACTAATTATCTGTTATGTGTGTGGGTTAAACTGTTGTTTTTTTTATTATCATTTGCTGAATTTTTTTGATAGATTAATCTACAACTCTCATTAAAATATAATCGAATCATTTTCCGAAATTCTTTAAGTTAATCTAAAAATCTCATAAAAATATTCATGTATGAGTCTATTAATTTGATTATTTTAAAGATAATATTTCATCATTTAAATCTTAAATCGAATATAAGACTTTGTATTTTGATTTATTTACAGTTTAAATTCATATAAACTACTGTATTATCTCTAACAATAAAACATAATATAAACCAAAAAAGTCAATTTTTTAAATCTTAAGCAAATATTGATTTTATCTACAACTCACGTATAAGACATCTCAAAAATAAATAAATAAATAAATATCGTGGGAGTTTAATTGCTATAAATTTTATTATTTTAAAGATAAAATTTTATTATTTAAATCTTAATTCAAATATAAGATTTTGTATTTTGATTTATTTATTAGCTAAATTTCTTACATTACTGTATTATCTCTAATAATAAAAATATAAATATAAACATATATAGCTAATCTTAAAAAAATCTATTTTATCTACAACTCACGTATATAGTTAATCTTAAAAAATCTACAACTCACATGTATAATTAATCTACAATTCACGTATATAGTTAATCTTTAAATATACAACCCACGTATATAGTTAATCTTTAAAAAAATCATAAATGTGGGTTGTAGACACCTCATAAATATATATTTATGATTTTTGAGATATCTCTAGCAAAAGAAAATCATAAATATAAGATTTCTTTTGTTTATGAGGTGTCTTATAGATTTATTTATTAGTTAACTTCATATATATATTACTGGATTAGTTAATCTACAACTCACGTTATGAGACACCTCATAAATAAAACTTACGGATGAGTTTAACTCCTATCATTGATTATTTTAAAAATCATGAAAAAGTTAAGGACAAATCAGTAATTTTATCTATCTCCCACAAACAAACAAAAGTTAATTTTTTACTTTTCCTCTCCTCATTTTTCGGTCATCCAAACAAGAAGAGGTAAAGTTAACTTTCCTCTCCCTCAATTTTCCTTCCTCTCAAATTTTCCTCTCCCTCTCCTCCTATGTTCCCAAACATAATGTTAAAGTATGAAAGTAAATCCTTGGTTGGATGTGAGGAACCACTTTTTCTCCTAGTTTGTCTTTCTTCGGAAATCATTTTCATTTTTTTCATCTTTTCCATTGGCATCCAAACATTAGTTTCATGAATTTTCTGTCCTAATGTCATGATTTCGTGAACCAAACGTGACCTTAGGTCTCGTTTGGTTCACGGAAGGGAAATTGATTCCCTTGTACTTTCCATGGGAATGAGAAACTAAAATTCCTGTTGCATTTACTTTCCGTTATTTGGTAAAACAAGGAAACCACCTAGGAAAGACCATTTGATCTTCTTTCCAGTGTTTGGTTGGTGCAGAAAAAGAAAGCAAAAAGACATCAATGTTCCAATAATATCCTTACCTTTTAAAATAAAAATGACATTATGAAAATCCAAAGGGACCCAACATACGAGGAGTTAATAGTAAAATAAGCAATGACACATGGTTAGTTTTGTCATAATTTTTTGTAATAAATGTTGGAAAAGGAGGAAGAAAAATTAATACCATGGGTCATGAGTGGAACCATATTCCCTCTCATTTTTCCTCTTGTCAGGAAATTGATTCCCAAGTTTGTGGCTACTAAACAAAGGAAATGAACAACTTTCCTTTCCTGGTTCCTTAAATCCGTGAACCAAACGAGGCCTTAGGATGAGAAGTGAATCCTTGGGTGGGTAAAGGGAACCGCTTTCTCACATATTTTTTATTCCTTTGTGAGTCATTTTTATTTCCTTCTCGTTTACTTAGACATCTAAACATAGAAAATGAATAACTTTTCTTGAAAAATTATTCAGTGGAACGGACTCACCACGTGGCAGTGGTGAGCCTCGAGTCCCCTCTAATAGTGCTATGACACACCATGCTTTATTTTTTCCTCTAATTTAGCTTTAGTGGTGTATCATGGCACTAATAGAGGGAATTCAAGGCTCATGTTATAGCCCATCCCACTATTATTTTTTTCCTCTAATTATAGCCCATCCCACTGAATAATTTCTCCTTTCCTTTTCTAAGACCATAATTTTACGAACCAAACTTGGCTAAAGTTTCCCATTATACTTAACAGTCACAATGGACTCTTTTGCCCCTAAGCAAAATAAAATTACTTTTTTTCTTTTTTTATAAAATAAATAAATCATATTTTTCTTTTCTACATCATTTTACCACACAAACCGTACTTCTTTTCTTTTTTCAAAATAAACAAATCATCATTTTCTTTCTACCATCATTTCACCACACAAACCAAATTCGCGCTGCCATTCCATCCATCTTCGTCGGCAACCTCCAACTCTACTTACAATCATCACTAAAGAAGATGATAGTTTAATTTTACAGTGTTGCTTATCGAACTGGGACGGAGGGGGGGGGGGGGGGGGGGGGCGCACGCAGCAGATCGTGCTGATATGGCGGCCTCCCGTTGGCGGGGGGTGCCACCCCCCCCACCACCACCACGACGCACCCCCTTTGGTTCGATAGGCATTTGTCTTATTTTTCTTATTTTACGAAAGGTTCAATCGAAAATCAAAAACTTTTTCCAAAACCTCAAAGTCTTGATATGTACAATATATGTTGTAGATTTCAAAAAAATCATACATGAAGACTAAACTCCTGAATGCAAGTCAAGTTCGTAAAGAAAAATATAAAGCAATTAAAATTGCTAATAAGTGTAGCAGAGCTGCTAACAAAAAGATCTGCTTAAGAAGATAGCATTTGAAACTGCTTGAAAACTAGCAACAAAGTTGTTGAAGATGGAGCAAAGTTTTAGAAAGATGAAACAACATGTTGGGTTGGTCAGAACCATTATTTTTTTAAAGTGAAATTCGATCCTTTTCGTCGATCCACTCCAAGGAATCAGCAAATTCGAAAGATCTTCTGGAACACTTTTTGTCACCTCTCTTCGAGGTCTACTACGGAAGTGCTACTGGACTCTTGGACTAGTGCCTACTGATGCAAAAAATTTTGACTTTTAAAAATGAAATTCTCTTCCTTTTCATCCGAGCATAGAGTGCTGGAGCAACGACTTAAATAAGGGAGCAATCTCCTGAAAGTGGAAACCATCCACTAAAGACTTGGACGGAAGACCAGGAAATAGCTCTCTATTAAGGGACGATTATCAACAGTAACTCCATATAAATATGGTAGTTATAAAACTGAACAACCACGGTTACAACAAAATATCAACGCTAAGAAAGAGAAGCAATTATCTGCCGCTACCTATTTCGCGGAATCGCATGGAACTGCATCACAAAAGTTTTGCTGAACCACCAAAGTTGTCACGCCCCAGTCCCAAAATGCACAGGACCAGGCCACGTAGCAATGGCCAGCTACGAATCCAAGCAGACTCCAGTCCAACTTGGATATGTATAAGCTGTCCATAATGGTGTAACTATCACTATATCCATTCTATAACTCAATCCATATAACAGAAGCATAAGAAAAAAAAAATGAATACTAGTTTGTAGCCTAATAGTCATACTTGCTCGAATAGACTCGAGAGAAATAGAAGAGTCTATAAATACTACGCAATCAAGCAGATATGAAATATAAAAATGAAACATATATACTACAGAAGAGTAAATACCTGCAATGAAATGAATGCTCAGCAACAATCCAACAAAGAACTCTGCAAACCTACTCAGTCAACCTAGAAGAAATTTGGGTCCTCAGAGGGAAGTAACAAGATACATAATATACAAGTCATGATGTACATAAAGTAAAAGAGTCCAGCGGTGTTCTAGCAACTATGTGTATATGAGGACAACTTTCGAGAGGCTATCTATGATAGCTAGGGTACTCGTGCAGTGTGGCTCCCTCCGGGCACCCATCATGCAGCAACAATAAAGTGAACATTACTCATAGCCCCTACGTATAGTGACTGTCCTCCCCACCCAATAAATCTAGAACATGTCGACTCCTCGACACATTGAGTCCCTAATCAGAAGTCCAGTAAATAGTACAGTGAATTGACTAGTATGAGCTATGTCGTCACACGCTCTGTTACAGATGATCAGTCGAGTACGGGGATACATGTCCTATATCTCAATACTATCTTTCTGTGTCCAAAGCAGTGTCAAAGTCCTAAGAGATCTCAGTGTATCTGCTTAGCAGCGTAAGGATAGTCTCCTATGGCCTAAGTTAGAAAATAAAGAGCCAACGCATCTCGTTGGTTGCACCAGAGTCATGCTCGAACGTGCATATATAATGCAGTGATAAAATAGCAAATTATAAACTGTAACTGAAATGGAAATGACACAGTGACAAGGTATACTTGCCTGGAGGTGATACAATGATATGATGATGTCCTGCAGGCGAAATCGTCAAGCAAAAAAAAAGCAACAACATGAGGACTTCCGCAGACGGTATATCTAGAATGACGTGATACGAACCTAACGGTATATCCAGAATTAGATTCTGATGAGTCGATCTCAAAGTGACCTGTTGACTCGAAATATGGGGATCGAATTTGCACCGAAATGCATATCGGGGCCACGTTGCTCCAAACAGAGCTGCGATGGCAGAGAAACAAATATACAAAGTTGGCTCCACGAAACTGTCAAAATTAATACAATTTAATCGAACAAATTGGTGGCTGATTTTGACCTATCAAACGATCAAATTAACAGCTAAAAATTTAGGTAGAGGTACAACTATATACCAAAATTACAACAGAAGAAATAGTTCGACGATCCAACAGTCGTATCGTCCAGAAAACGTGCACAAAGTTGCTATCCAAAAATACGAACTTGACCTCCATAACTCGCGCATCTCGTTGGGATCGACTCCAGGTTGCAGGAATCGCCTATGGCGATCGCTAGAAGGGACGTGACCATACCGAGGCTGTCGCCAAGGCTAAGGGCAGCACGCGGGAAGGAACTGTTGCGTGCGTCGTCGGGATGCGATCGCGCTTACGCATACGGGAGGCTGCTGCCACCGTAGAAGGTGCCGTACGGGGGACCCTGTTGCGGCTAATGCGAGAGCGGCCAGGCGGGGGTGAGTGCGAGAAGGCGCGCAGGGCTGCGTACGACGGTGGGTGTCACTCTCGTTTTTTGTTATACGTATTTTTATTATACGTGTATGTCACGCCCCAGAACCAGAATACTGGAGAGCGGGGGAATGACTCAGCCAGCTACGTATTACGGGTAGATGAATACCGTATAATACGATTAATGCTGTCTACAAGACGAGGGGGTGCATACTACATAAAAGTCTCCCTATGGTCACTTCACATCTATTGTCCCAATCATTCAAACAAGAAACAGAAATAGAGAACATGTAAGATGAAGCAGTAAGGCGTCCCAAACGCTTAGTCAAAATGTTCTTGATATCTGACTTTACAAAACATAGCCAGATGATGTAGCAAAGTATACACAATTGTTTATCAGCTGCAGCCTGACCTTAGTTACAATTATGTAAAAGTGAGTACAAGACAATCCGACTAACATACCGGTGCCAAACGGCCAAGTTTTAAGTAAATGACAAAACGAGCGGGGAAGTAAGAAATCTACTCGAGTCCTCCTGCGATCATCCCTCTAGTGTTGACCATCTTGGAGGTAGAAGTAAGTTGGATCCTCGGGGACTGGCTCTAAATCTGGCCATGCAAAACCAGAGAGGTTAGACCTCTAATAGCAAGTACCGCAAGGAAGCACGATATGAGGAATAAATCGGTAATATGAAACATAATAAATGGATCTCTGCTGACTACTGGGATTCACATCACATCACGACATTTCGAACCAACTTCCCAACCAAACAAGGACAGAAGTTGACCCGTCATGTCCTGATATTCCGATCATCTTAGTTAGTCATCAGAGTAGAGACAGTACACAAACAAATCAATTTAAACGGCCATGCAACTACTACGGCTTACTACTGTGAGTTCCAAGTTATCCTGGAATTATGCAATAGGGATTTCTCAGTTCTCACTATGTGCAAGCAAGGCTAGTTTACCCAGTCAATCAATTGCGCCAATCATGAGTTAGACGAGTCCCAGCGGGACGCCCGTCATCAATATACGATATACAATAATATAACCAGATACAGCTCCCTGTCCGTGTGGCAGATTTACAGTATCTGTGGGGACCAGCCGGCCTGTCGGGCACTACTAGTCCCGAGAGGGCTGCCATGTAAGAACTCGGGAATCCATTCTCTCCATGCAATCATTATTTTATTTAACTTAATAGTCTCTATGTTGAGTGAAATCCCATGCCGTGGATCATGGTCATTCAGAATGAGTACTGGTGTACGGGGTACGATATGCACAACTCTACAACGATATCCGTGCGGTTAGATTGTAGGTCTTACATAGCGTAATGCAACAATCGAAATTAACCACGAAATAATCATGCCTTGACCATAAAGTGCCCATGCTGCTGTTTGTGGGAAATAAATAAATAAATAAATAAATAAATAAATAAATAAATAAATAAATAAATAAATTGAAGTCTGCATGTGTCTGTATGCCAATATTCGGGATCAGCCAGTCGATTGTAATAGTTCATAGTTAATATGAACGTGTCTCATTCATTCAATTTAATAAGACGACTAGCCAGTCTCTTAGTTCCAACTAGAAACGCATGATCAATTATTAATAACAATCAATGTCAATTAATGCCAAGATAATAATTAATGTTAATTCAGGACAAGAAATAGTAAAAATGTCACGCCCCAGAACCAGAATACTGGAGAGCGGGGGAATAACTCAGCCAGTTACGTATTACGGGTAGATGAATACTGTATAATACGATCAATGCTGTCTAACCAGACGAGGAGGTGCATACTACATAAGAGTCCTTCTATGGTCATTACACATCTATTGTCTCAATCATTCAAGCAAGGAAACAGAAATAGAGAACATGTAAGATAAAGCAGTAAGGCGTCCCAAACGCTCAGTCAAAATGTTCTTGAGATCTGGCTTTACAAAATATAGCCAGATGATATAGCAAGTATACACAATTGTTATCAGCTGCAGTCTGACTTAATTACAATTATGTAAAAGTAAGTACAAGACAATCCGACTAACAGGTCGGTGCCAAACGACTAAGTATAAAGTAAATAGCAAAACGAGCGGTGAAGTAAGGGAACCCACTCGAGTCCTCCTGCAATCATTCCTCTAGTGTTGACCATCCTGGAGGTAGAAGTACGCTGAGTCCTCGGGAACCGGCTCTAAATCTGGCCATGCAAAACCAGAGAGGTTAGACCTCTAATAGCAAGTACCACAAGGAAGGACGATATGAAGGACATAAACCAGTAAGTAAAAGAATTTAATAATAGATCTCTGCTTGCTACTAGGGTTCACATCACATTACGACACTTCGAACCAACCTTCCAACCAAACAAGGACATAAGTTGGCCCGTCATGTCCTGACATTCTGATCATCCCAGTTAGGTAACAGAGTAGTACAGTACACAAATAAGTCATCTTGAACGGCCAATCAAATTCTACGGCTTGCTATTGTGAGCTCCAAGTTATCCTGGAATAATGCAATAAAGATTCCTCAGTTCTTACTATGTGCGAGCAAGGCTAGTCTATCCAGTCAATCATGTGCGCCATGCATGAATTAGACGAGTCCTAACAGGACGCCCGTCAATATACAATATACAATAATAATAAAAGCAGATACTGTTCCCTGTCCGTGTGGCAGATTTATAATATCTGTGGGAACCAGCCGGCCCGTCGGGTACTACTCGTCCCAAGGGGGCTGCCATGTAAGAACTCGGGAATCCATTCTCTTCATGCAATCATTATTTTATTTAACTTAATAGTCCCTACGTTAAGTGAAATTCCATACCGTGGATCATGGTCATTCAAATGAGTACTTTCGTACGGGGTACGATATGCACAACTCTACAACGATACCAGTGCGGTTAGGTTGCAGGTCTTACATAGCGTAATACAACAATCAAATCTAACCACGGTAATCATGCCTTGACCATAAAGTACACATGCTTCTTTTGTAGAAAATAAATAAATAGATAAATAAATAAATAGATTGAAGCCTGCATATGCATGTATGTCAATATTCGGGATCAGCCAGTCGATTGCAATAGTTCATAATATGAACGCATCTCATTCATTCATTTCAATAAGACGACTAGCCAGTCTCTTAGTTCCAACTAGGAATGCATGATCAATTAGTTAAGATAACCATCGTTATAAATGGTGACAAGGCATGAAAGTCAATTAGCATTAAATAGGGTCGAGTCTATAACTCTCGAGGTCAAGTTCCAGTCTTACTAGGTATCCATCAATCAATCAAGTCACAGGGCACTAATACCCAATTATTAATATGCTATGATTTTCAAGTCCAAGCAAAAGGCGTAAGGATATAATAGGAGAATTATCATGCTACTATTAGGTGAATAAATTGTACAGCAGTAGAAACACCAAGGTCAGGAAGTCACGCTGACAAGTCTAGGCTAAGACCACAAGTCACGCTAAGTCTAGCATGAAGGAATGAGCGTGAAAAGTGAGGCGTGACAAGTGATGCGTGCTGGCAACGTGAGCGTATGAGCGTGATAAATAATTCACGCACACACGCACAGCGTGAAAAGTCACGCACGCCAAAGTCACGCACAATGTGAGCATGAAAAGTCACGCACACAAGCACAGAGATATGAGCGTGAAAAGTCACGCACTCAGTATATGAGCGTGACTCAAAATTCACGCAGACAACGCGAGCTTGACTGAAAATACACGCACGCAAACGCGAGCGTGACTAAAATACACGCACGCTCAGAGTGGACGTAACTCAAAAGTCACGCAGACACGCACAGAGTGAGCGTAACTCAAAAATCACGCAGACAAGCACAGAGTGAGCGTAACTCAAAAATCACGCAGACAAGCACAGAGTGAGTGTAACTCAAAAAGTCACGCAGACACGCACAGACATGAACGTGACTGAAAATACACGCACGCAAACGCGAGCGTGACCAAAAATACACGCAAACACGTATAGACGTGTGCGTGACTGGGCTGATGTTTTACGCGAGCACGTAAGAACGTGTGCGTACAACATCTCCCGAACTCGCCCTATGGAGCCTTTGTTCCAGTGCCAGAGAAAATACACGCAAAGTTGGGAGATCAAAAACCCATGACAACCGAGAATAACAAATTAGATCTAGGAGAAACCAGCCACAGAAATCGAAAACGTTAAGAACTAATCTCTCTCAGAATCATGAGAGGAAGGGAAATGAACCACAAAAATGGTTCTCCAAGCAAGAAGTAAGATTGCACTTGCCTTCTTCTGCTGCTGGTAGGTGGTGGAGAGTAATGAGAGGAGGAAGAAGAAGTAATGGTGAGAATGAAGTAATGAGGAGAGAGAAAGAGATGGAAGCTTTAAATAGGAAGGGGTGGTAGGTGGGAGCTAGTGGACCGGGTTTAAGGGGATCCAGCAAACCGAAATCCAATAAGGCCGAACCAAATAAGCAAGACTAAAAGCAGGAAATAAAAGCAGGAAGAAAATACAGAAATAAAATTATAGAAATATAATTGCAGAAATAAAATTTGCAGGAAATTAATTAACATGAAAATTTAAAGAGCAGATAATTAATTAACATAAAACTAAAGGAATTTAAATACAGAATAATATATGATAAATACTAAATAAATACACATGAGTTGTACATGTATAAAAATACGCATTCTGGAAACGAGGAGTGACAAAAAAGGTACAATGAATGGTATTAAATGGATGCCCATCTATTCGGCTAGATAAGTCAAGATCCTTATGCGACCAAAATCGACTCAGGGTCCCATGTGGCTAAATCAACAGGAGCTTATGCATCCAAAAATAATCCTGAACTTATACGACCAAAATTAAAAGGGTCTCATGCGGCTACGGGTAACATGCGTCCATGCGGCCAAGGGAAAACTCCATGTGGCTGGGAGATAGCAAGCCCCATGCGGCTCGGAAAGACTTGTGCTCATGCGGCCAGGAATCGTCAAGCCTATGCGGCTGAGATGGACTGGATGTATATGCGATTGGACTAGTTCATGCGGCCAAGAAACTAATAAATCATGCGGCCGGGAACGGGAAGTTCCATGCGGCCAGAGTTAAGTCACGTGCGGCCAAATGGGACTCGGGTCCTTATGCGACCAGGAACGTCAAGCGCTCATGCTGCTGAAAAGGAAACGGCGCATGTGGCTAAAATGGTCCATGCGGCCAGATAGCTTTATGTGGCCGAAACTGCCATGCGGCTGAGATTGATCAGCGTCATGCGGCTGAGGGACTGAATGCATATACGGCTAGCTAAAACTTATGCGGCTAACTAAGCCCATGCGGCCAGGATGACTTGCCGCATGAAGACTCATGCGGTCAAGCACTGTCATGCGGCCAAGATCCGTTCTTCTTCTCCGAATTTTCTAAGGACAGACCCATGGAAACCCTTGCTTCCAAGCTCTCTAAATCCTTCATTCCAAGCCCAAATCTGAACTTCCATAGGTCAAAATGGGGTAGAACAAAATTCTCTACAACATGGAACCATCAAAACTTAAAGATAACAAAGTTTACTAGATCAAAACCTAAGAAATTCGAAAATGCATTAAACTTAGATCTACGAGAAATGAATCGTGGAAATTGAAAATGCTAAGTACTAAAGAGGCTTAAAATCAAGTAAGGAAGATGATGGAACAATAATAATGGTGATCCATCAAGAAGCAAGTTTGGCACTTGCCTTGGCGGCTGGTAGGTGGGGGAGGAGTTATGAGGAAGAAGAAGATTAATGGTGAAGTAATGAAGAGAGAGAAAGGGGATGGGCTTTAAATGGAAGGGGTGGTGGTAGGTGGGGGGTTTGTTTCGGTTCATGATGAACCAACTTAACTAAACCAATCCAAGCTGAACCCAAAGTATAGCTAAAGCAGAGTATAAAAGCAGTCAATAAAATGCAGAAATAAAATTAACATGAAATAAAAAGGGATTAAAATACAGAATAATACATGATAGTTATTAAATATATTAAAGCAGTATATATATCTAAAAATACGTATTCAGGAACGGGAAGTGACATCTCTACCCTCCTTAGAAAAATTCCGTCCTCGAAATTTCAAATCCAAGCCGGATAGGAATATCAAAACTAAACCAATCTAGGTACAAGAAACTTGAGCAAGCAATCATTCTTCAATGTTAACTAGCAGATAACATATCTATATTAACAATCTACGATATCGTATAGTCCTATCCATAGTGTGACAAGCGTGAGGGGTTAAGACAATCAAGGTACACGAGAAGAAATATACCTTGTGAGTCAAACAGATGTGGATACCGTGATCGGATATCATCCTCACGTTCCCACGTTGACTCTCCTAATGAGTAATGACCCCAAGCAACCCGGACAAGGCTAATTATTCGGTTCTTGAGTATCTTCTCTCTTCGATCCAAAATGGACACCGGCTGCTCCTCGTAAGACAAGTTGGTACCAACAACCAACTCAGAATGATCGAGGATATGGCTTGGGTCTGATACATACCTTCGCAATTGAGATACATGAAACACGTCATGCACCTCTCGTAACGAAGGTGGAAGGGATAAATGATAAGCAACATCGCCTATCCTATCAAGGATAACAAATGGTCCTACGTATCGCGGACTCAACTTCCCACGAACGCCAAATCTGATGACCCCACGGGTAGGTGAGATCCGTAGGAACACGTGGTCTCCAACAGAAAACTCTAGCGGCCTACGATGCTGGTCCGCCCAATGACGATGCCGATCTTGCGTAACTCGAAGCCGCTCTCTAATTCTTTTAACCAAGTCAACTGTTTGAACAATCATCTCTGGACCTAACATCTTCCTCTCCCCGATATCATCCCATGCTAGTGGCGACCTACACTTCTTACCATTTAGTGCTTCAAATGGCGCCATCTGGATACTGGCTTGGTAACTGTTGTTGTATGAGAACTCAACTAAGTGCAGGTGGCTTTTCCAAGATCCTCCAAAATTTAGAGTGCAAGCTCGCAACATATCTTCCAAAGTCTGAATTGTCCTTTCCGATTGCCCGTCCGTCTGTGGATGGTAAGCCGTGCTAAATTTTAACTTGGTGCCTAGACTATGATACAAGCTTTTCCAGAAATGTGATGTGAAACGGATATCTCTATCCGACACAATACTGACAGGGACTCTATGCTGCCTGACTATCTGTTGCATATACAACTTTGCCAACTTTTCTGTAGATTGCCCTACTCTGAAAGAAAGAAAGTGTACTACCTTTGTAAATCGGTCCACTATCACCCAAATAGCATCTTTACCACTTGGCGATCTCGGTAAACCGGTCACAAAGTCCATTATGATGTGCTCCCACTTCCATTCCGGGATAGGAAGCGGTTGTAATAATCCAGCTGGCCTCTGCTGCTCTACCTTCACTTGCTGACATATCAAGCAATGGGAAACAAATCTAGCTATCTCCCTCTTCATTTCATTCCACCAGAAGTGTTGCTTGATATCTTGGTACATCTTGGTCCCTCCAGGATGTATAGAATACTGGGAACTGTGAGCTTCTGTCATAACTTCCTGTCTAATATCTCTACTAGGTACACATAGACGTGATCCAAACCTAAGTGTACCGTCTTCGTGGATTTGCATCTCCTTCCTGAGCCCTGACTCACACTCTGCCCTAAGCTTCTGAATCCTTGGGTCCTATGCCTGAGCTGCCTTGATCCTGTCTACCAAGTCGGATTGAACTTATAGACTTGTTAGAACTCCTATATCACTAGGAAGTATAACTTCTATGCCCATCTCCTGAAGGTCTTCTAAAATGTGCTTCTGTGTCGTCAACATAAATGCGCCGCCTCTTCTGCTGAGAGCGTCTGCTACTACATTAGCCTTGCCTGGATGATACTGAAGCTCCACGTCGTAATCCTTGATCAGTTCTAACCATCTTTTCTGTCTCATGTTCAGCTCCTTCTGAGTAAAAATGTACTTCAGACTTTTATGGTCTGTGTACATGTCCACTCGATCACCATATAAGTAATGCCTCCATAGCTTCAAAGCAAACACTACTGCCGCCAACTCTAAATCATGAGTTGGGTAATTCTTCTCGTGGTCCCGAAGCTGCCTAGATGCATATGCTATCACCTTCCCGTGCTGCATGAGGACGCACCCAAGTCCTTTATCTGACGTATCACAATATACTGTAAAACCTCCGGGTCCAACTGGCAATGTAAGAATAGGCGCTGATATCAATTTTTGCTTCAGATTCTCAAATGATGCCTGGCATTCTGCCGACCAAACGAATGGCACATCCTTCCGTGTCAAGCGGGTCATGGGTGCTGAAAGTCTTGCAAAATCTGATACAAACCTTCTGTAATATCCTGCCAATTCCAAGAAACTTCGTACATCAGCTACAGTCTTGGGCACTGGCCAACTCTCTACTGCTTCTACCTTCTTGGGATCCACTGCTACTCCGGCTCCTGATATGATATGATCCAAAAATGAAGTGTGATCCGTCCAGAACTCACACTTGCTGAGCTTGGCATACAACTGGTTCTCCCTCAGAACCTGTAATACTTTCCTGAGGTGGTCTTCATGCTCCTCTTCACTAGCAGAGTATACAAGAATGTCGTCGAGAAACACCACGACAAACTGATCTAAGTACGGCATAAAGATGCGGTTCATCAAATCCATGAATATTGCTGGAGCATTGGTCAAACCAAACGGCATTACTAAAAATTCATAATGTCCATACTTCGACCTGAACGCTGTCTTGGGAATATCCTCCTTCCGAACCCTCACTTGATGATAACCTGACCGAAGATCTATCTTGGAGAAAACTCTAGCCCTGCTCAACTGATCAAACAAGTCGTCGATCCTTGGTAGTGTGTACTTGTTCTTTACTGTTGCCGTGTTAAGCTTCCTGTAGTCAATGCATAATCTGGATGATCCATCCTTCTTCCTCACAAGTACTACTGGTGCTGCCCATGGCGATATGCTAGCTTGGATAAACTTTTTCTCCTTCAATTCCTCTATGTGCTGATATACCTTGACCTGCTCCGAATCTGCCATTCTGTAAACCCGATCTGATATCGGTTTAGTTCCAGGTACCAATTCTATATTGAACTCAATATCTCTAACCGGTGGTAGACCGGGAAGTTCTTCGAGAAATACGTCCAGAAATTCTTCAACTATTTTCGGAACCTGAACTCCTTCCATTGCCGTTATTACTCCCTGCTCTTGCTGAGTTGCCTCTGATCTGACTAAGGTGAATCTCTTCCTGCCTGGAATATCAAAAGATACACTCCCACTACGACAATCTATTGTCGCATGACTGTCTTTCAGCCTGTCCATGCCTAAGATAACGTCGAAATTTCCAACAGAAAATTCTATCAACCGGGCGGGTAGGGAATGCCCGTAAACTACAACACTACATGCTAGAATGACTCTACTAACTCCTACGAGCCCATTGCCAGTGAGTATATTCAACCTCCCTGGCAATGTCTCGAACTCCATTTCTAGTCGTGTCGCAAATTGTGCAGATATAAATGAGTGTGATGCTCCCGAATCAAACAATGCTACTGCAGGAAATGAGGCGACGAGAATGTTACCTGCCACAACATCTCTCGATGCTAAGGCCTCTTCTAAGGACAGAGTGAATGCCTGCCCTCGACTTTCTTGCTGGTTCCCATGCTGTGGCCTAGCCTGGTGCTGCTGCTGGCCCCTTCCTTGATGATGCTGGGGTGGTCTATGCTGGTGTTGTTGCATCGGCGGTCCCTGCTACCGAAACATCTGAGCCTGCGGTATTAACGGGCGCTGTGCCAACGGTCTCATTGCTACCGCTGGTCATCGATACTGTCCTTCCCCTGGTGCTGGCAGAGGAGGAAACTGCTGCACTGGTCCTCCTGACCTCGAATTCATAGGACATGTGGTAACCCGATGATCTGGATTTCCACATATCAAATACAGTCCATTCAATGCCCGACACACATTTCTAGTGTGCCCCATCTTCCCACAATAAGTGCAGCCCGCTGGGGGTTGCTGGTTCTTCCTTGGTTGTTGTTGCTGCTGCCTGGGTGGTGGTGCTGGCCCTCGTATCGCCACATCATAGATACGAATGCCAGGGGATGGTGCTGTTGCCCGGGGCGCTGCTCCCCCTCCTCCTTCCATCTGACTGTGGGATCTCTTCTGACCCCCAGTCCTTGCCGTGATCCTCTGAATGGTGATCTCATGCCTTCGAGTTGCCGTCAATACTTCATCGAAAGTCTGGTAATTGTGCCCCTCTATCAATTGCAAGAGCTCAAGATGAAACCCTTGCTGGAACCTCAACGCCCTCTGGCGCTCCGTCGCTACCATCTCTGGGGCAAACCTACTCAATCTGCAGAACTTCGCTGCATAAGCATCTACCGTCTTGCCGGCCTGCTTGAGATTGATGAACTTCTGTTGTAGCTCAAACTGTGCCACAACTCCATAGTACTTCGTCTTGAATCTTGCTGTAAAATCGTCCCAAGCAACGGGACGTCTGATGCCTACTTCTTCTGATTCCCACCAATCTCGTGCGAGATCCTGAAGTAACAACTTCACCTGATCCACACGCTCTTCTGTCGGCACCTTAGCGGCTGTCAGAATAGCCTCAATATCTTTGAGCCATGCGTCTGCTGTGATAGCGTCCTCCGTGCCCTCAAAACGGTGGGGGTTATACTTGCAAAACCTGGTTGATGCTCCTGAATCTGGCCTCGCCCCTCTTTCCAATGCCGTCTGTAACCTTTGGTTGAGTAGTACATTCTGCTCTTGTAACTGAGCGTGCATGCGCTGCTGGGCTAACATTTGGTGTTGTTGGGTAGCCATCATTCATCTCATGATCTCCAGAAGGGCCGGGGTGTCCACTTCCACAGGGGTAGACGGAACTATGGGTGGTGTAGGAACCTCCGGATACTGCGGTCCAACTGCTGGTTCTACTATCACTTCTTCTTGGATAGTCTCTTGAGGTAGTACCGGCCCTTGTTGCTGACCAACCTGGTCATGTTGTTCATGATGTCCATGTTGTTGCTGTCCAGTCCTGACAGATGCGGACGAGGTGCCCCTAAGAAAAGGGATAAGAGAACAATCAAACGACCGGACAGGAAAGATCAATGAAGTCAAAGGATACTAGAATGTCAATGCTAGAATTGATAACAACGAATCATGAGATCAAGGAGGAACATGTGTGATTGAGACATCCTATAAATCAAAACACCCAACAAGTTTGAAATTAGACCTGCATGGGCCACCACTAAAACCTTGTCACGCCCCAGAACCAGAATACTGGAGAGCGGGGGAATGACTCAGCCAGCTACGTATTACGGGTAGATGAATACCGTATAATATGATCAATGCTGTCTACAAGACGAGGGGGTGCATACTACATAAAAGTCTTCCTATGGTCACTTTACATCTATTGTCCCAATCATTCGAACAAGAAACAGAAATAGAGAACATGTAAGATGAAGCAGTAAGGCGACCCAAACACTTAGTCAAAATATTCTTGATATCTGGCTTTACAAAATATAGCCAGATGATATAGCAAAGTATACACAATTGTTTATCAGCTGCAGCCTGACCTTAGTTACAATTATGTAAAAGTGAGTACAAGACAATCCGACTAACATGTCGGTGCCAAACGGCCAAGTTTTAAGTAAATGACAAAACGAGCGGGGAAGTAAGAAATCCACTCGAGTCCTCCTGCGATCATCCCTCTAGTGTTGACCATCTTGGAGGTAGAAGTAAGTTGGATCCTCGGGGACTGGCTCTAAATCTGGCCATGCAAAACCAGAGAGGTTAGACCTCTAATAGCAAGTACCGCAAGGAAGTACGATATGAGGAATAAACCAGTAATATAAAACATAATAAATGGATCTCTGCTGACTACTGGGATTCACATCACATCACGATATTTCGAACCAACTTCCCAATCAAACAAGGACAGAAGTTGACCCGTCATGTCCTGATATTTCGATCATCTTAGTTAGTCATCAGAGTAGAGACAGTACACAAACAAATCAATTTAAACGGCCATGCAACTACTACGGCTTACTACTGTGAGTTCCAAGTTATCCTAGAATTATGCAATAGGGATTCCTCAGTTCTCACTATGTGCAAGCAAGGCTAGTTTACCCAGTCAATCAATTGCGCCAATCATGAGGTAGACGAGTCCCAGCGGGACGCCCGTCATCAATATACGATATACAATAATATAACCAGATACCGCTCCCTGCCCGTGTGGCAGATTTGCAGTATCTGTGGGGACCAGCCGGCCTGTCGGGCACTACAAGTCCCGAGAGGGCTGCCATGTAAGAACTCGGGAATCCATTCTCTCAATGCAATCATTATTTTATTTAACTTAATAGTCTCTATGTTGAGTGAAATCCCATGCCGTGGATCATGGTCATTCAAAATGAGTACTGGTGTACGGGGTACGATATGCACAACTCTACAACGATACCCGTGCGGTTAGGTTGTAGGTCTTACATAGCGTAATGCAACAATCGAAATTAACCACGAAATAATCATGCCTTGACCATAAAGTGCCCATGCTGCTGTTTGTAGGAAATAAATAAATAAATAAATAAATAAATAAATAAATAAATAAATAAATAAATAAATAAATTGAAGCCTGCATGTGTCTGTATGCCAATATTCGGTATCAGCCAGTCGATTGTAATAGTTCATAGTTAATATGAACGTGTCTCATTCATTCAATTTAATAAGACGACTAGCCAGTCTCTTAGTTCCAACTAAGAACGCATGATCAATTATTAATAACAATCAATGTCAATTAATGTCAAGATAACAATTAATGTTAATTCTGGACAAGAAATAGTAAAAAGGCACAATGAATGGTAGTAAATGGATGCCCATCTATGCGGCTAGATAAGTCAAGATCCTTATGCGACCAAAATCGACTCAGGGTCCCATGCGGCTAAATCAACAGGAGCTTATGCATCCAAAAATAATCCTGAACTTATGCGACCAAAATTAAAAGGGTCTCATGCGGCTACAGGTAACATACGTCCATGCGGCCAAGGGAAAACTCCATGCGGCTGGGAGATAGCAAGCCCCATGCGGCTCGGAAAGACTTGCGCTCATGCGGCCAGGAATCGCCAAGCCTATGCGGCTGAGATGGACTGGATGTATATACGGTTGGACTAGTTCATGCGGCCAAGAAACTAATAAATCATGCGGCCGGGAACGGGAAGTTCTATGCGGCCAGAGTTAAGTCACGTGCGGCCAAATGGGACTCGGGTCCTTATGCGACCAGGAACGTCAAGCGCTCATACGGCTGAAAAGGAAACGGCGCATGCGACTGAAATGGTCCATGCGGCCAGATAGCTTTATACGGCCGAAACTGTCATGCGGCTGAGATTGATCAGCATCATGCGGCTGAGGGACTGAATGCATATGCGGCTAGCTAAAACTTATGCGGCTAACTAAGCCCATGCGGCCAGGATGACTTGCCGCATGAAGACTTATGCGGTCAAGCACTGTCATGCGGCCAAGATCCGTTCTTCTTCTCCAAATTTTCTAAGGACAGACCCATGGAAACCCTTGCTTCCAAGCTCTCTAAATCCTTCATTCCAAGCCCAAATCTGAACTTCCATAGGTCAAAATAGGGTAGAACGAAATTCTCTACAATATGGAACCATCAAAACTTAAAGATAACAAAGTTTACTAGATCAAAACCTAAGAAATCCGAAAATACATTAAACTTAGATCTACGAGAAATGAACCGTGGAAATTGAAAATGCTAAGTACTAAAGAGGCTCAAAATCAAGTAAGGAAGATGATGGAACAATAATAATGGTGATCCATCAAGAAGCAAGTTTGACACTTGCCTTGGCGGTTGGTAGGTGGGGGAGGAGTTATGAGGAAGAAGAAGATTAATGGTGAAGTAATGAAGAGAGAGAAAGGGGATGGGCTTTAAATGGAAGGGGTAGTGGTAGGTGGGGGGTTTGTTTCGATTCATGATGAACCAACTTAACTAAACCAATCCAAGCCGAACCCAAAGTATAGCTAAAGCAGAGTATAAAAGCAGAAAATAAAATGCAGAAATAAAATTAACATGAAATAAAAAGGGATTAAAATACAGAACAATACATGATAGTTATTAAATATATTAAAGCAGTATATATATCTAAAAATACGTATTCAGGAATGGGAAGTGACAGTGTACGGATTTCTGACATTTGTCAGGTGGGTCGTAGTTAGACTTGTCTTGCTTAACCTAGTCTTGGTTTAATCTTGACTTGGTTTATTTTGATTTGGTTTGGTTCAATTTGACTTGGCTTGGTTTGGTTTGAGGTGGTGAGATTTTGTATAAAAACTAACTCCTTCTCTCTCCTTCATAACTTTCATTTATTTCTTTTTATCTTCTTCATTTACTCCTCTCCACCTACACCCAAGCCCTAGGGAAGTGCAACTTGCTTCATAAGGGATCTCAAATTTTATTGTTCCATTGTCTTTCTTTTTTTATTCTAAGCATCTTTAGAACTTGGAGATTTTGGATTTAATGGTTACATTTTTGTAGATCTAAGTTTATATTTTTTTAATTTTTCTTGGTTTTGATCTCTTAAACTTTGTTATTTTCAAAAACTACTTGTTCTATGTTGTTAAGAATTCAATTTCATTCAGTTAGACCTTTATTTTGTCCAATTTCGAGTCCTTTAGCCCAAGTTATGGATATTAGAAGTTTCTAAAACTCTATGGCCAAAAACTTGCTGGTAGGGACGACACCTCGTGCACCTCCTGCGCACCTCGCGCACCTTTTGGTCCGTGCACCTTGCGCACCTTTTGGTCCGCACACCTCGCGCACCTTTTGGTCCGCGCACCTCGTACACCTTTTGGTGTGCGTATCTTGCACCTCGTGCACCTTTTGGTCCGTACACCTTGCACCTCGTGCACCTTTTGCTCCGCACACCTTGTACCTCGTACACCTTTTGGTCCGTACACCTTGTACCTCGTGCACCTCGCACACCTTCCACCTCTTGCACCTTTTGGTCTACGCACCTTGTATCTCGTGTACCTTTTGGTCCGTGCAACTTGCACCTCGCGCACCTCGCACATCTTGCACCACGTGCGCACCTCGCGTACCTTTTGGTCCGTGCACCTTGCACCTCGCACACCTTTTGGTTCGCGTACCTTACAACTCGTGCACATTTTGGTCCATGCACCTTGTACCTCGAGCATATTTTGGTTCGTGCATCTTGTACCTCGCGTACCTTTTGGTCCGTGCACCTTTCACCTTGTGCACCTTGCACGAGGCACGTACCTCGTGCACCTTGCACGAGGCGCGTACCTCGTGCACCTTGTACCTCGTGCACCTCGTGCACCTTGCACCTCGTGCACCTTGTACCTCGTACAACTCGTACATCTTGCACCTCGTGCATCTTGTACCTCGTGCACCTCGTGGACCTTGCACCTCGTACACCTTGTAAACTTAAAACATGAAAGTTGTAAATCTTTGTCTTGGCTTTAAGAATCTTTCTATCTCATGTTAATCAGAGTTTATATGTGACTTAAAGTTTCAATCACACATGGGTGTTATCGATCTTCTTTGCATATTTTCTATACTTGGCCTAAATTACGACGACCCGACTTAACACTTGATAGTCTTGAGATAGTAACTTGAATTTGACTTGAACAAGATAATATGAACCCGTCTTGATAACTCTTGATAAGTGGCCCATCGAGACGCACTCCAAATAAGTACTCTTGACATGACAAGTAACCTGACATGACATGTATAATCTTGAAGCGTTGTTGCGACAGCTACCATGACTTGCTTAGTAACTCTTGTCTTGACACCGTGGTTGACTTTTTTGATTATGCTTGTACAAGCTACCTGTCACGTCTTACATCATATCTAGGACATGGATTCCTGGTTACTACAGTAAGGAATTCATAATGAATCTGACTAGGTTAATGACTAGATTGATCAAGTAGTTCATATAGAGAAATTTTTTTCAGTTACAGGCGATCCCGTTATCCCGGGCACACCTGAGGGACTTGTAGCCTGTCACGCCCCGCTCCCGCAGAAGCGATCGTCCTCGCTAAGATGTGATGCCGTACGGGCCTAGGTTGCGCCCGTGCAAGGCTAAGTCCATAAACGGCCGATTTGAGCTAGGCCACAGAGTCGCACAGAGTGTTTCCATTTGCTGCGGAAAGTAAATGAACATAAGTTGAAGCGAATTCAAACTCTTTATTGACATTCAAGAAGTTTACAAGCGACGCTAGACCGAGATTACAAATCGCTCAAGCTCTCTCTCTCTCTCTCTGTGAAACATAAAAGGCGTGCCAAGTGGCTTACAAGATGGAATGATTCATGGCGATGTTTCGATACATTATGTCCTGTATATGGTGCTTCAGCTCCTTGCAACGCCCCAAGGCTCCAGAGTTAGCTCCGCGCCTTAGCACGTTCGAGCGAAGCTCCGCACCCGCTGACGTCTCCTGCTTCCTGTAAAAAATCTGTGGGGTTATCAGTACATTGTTATGCACTGGTAGGGAGGCTAACTCACCCACAATGCTATCATTACCAAACACGTTCGATTTACTTCTGTGCACCGTCTATCATTCATTGTCTTTCTAATCTTTCCTTAGGGTCAGTTTTATGGCATATTTTATAACCTATCTCGTGTTGCCGAATTCAAGTGTTTGCATGGAAATACATGCATGACTTATCCATACTTACCGTCTGGCCTTCCCTGTCCAAAGTAAACCAAGTTAGTCAACAATTCTTATAAATTTTCAATATCGAGTGCGTGTCCCTGCCTCAGGTCCTAGCGCGACGTAGGCGTATTTTCTAACTCGATTTTACGAAGTACTTTTTATCCTTTGGTGTGTTACATTTCAAGCCTGTTCAGAAGACACTTTATTTAGTTAACTTAGACTACTTTGTTTCAATGCAAGGACTTGCACGTGGATTGCCACCAGCAAAGCCCACTTAATCTATATACACCGGTCGCTGGCACCACAAGCTATTTTGGACCCTTTCTTCCTTGGTATTTCTTAACTATTATAGGGGTGCAGGCTGAACACACCCCATTAGTCTCTTGAAATACCCCGTACTTACGTCTCCTGGGTGGCCAAGCCCGCACCCAAGCAGCCCGTAAGCCCCTTTGATTCTGCCTAAGCCGGCCACGATCCTCCCTTTGATCATGCCGCAGAATCCCTTATGTCTCCCATCTCCCGTATACGAGGGGATTGTCCACGACCATTTCGTATTATTTGTCATTTTAACTCAACGGCTGTCTCCGAGCCGTAGGCTAACCCTTAGCCATAATGCGTTATCGACCAGGTTGGCGTCCGTGCAGCGCGGGTAGCGAGCTCCGTTGCACGTATCCGTCATACCTGTCGCTAACCATTCCTTTCTTTCTTTTCTTTTATTTATTCTTTCTTTTCTTTCTTTTCACTTGTCTGTTCGTTCATTGATTCATTCACACATTCATTCATTCATTCGTTGATTCATTCATTCACTTATTTGTTCATTCTTTTATTTATACATTATGCAACTCCCCGTGCGGGAGTCGCCTTGGCGACCCATCAGTCCCGAAGTCTTTCAATGTTGCTATACTCTACTCGGAACGACTATGTCGATAGTCTTCCATTTCATTATTGTAAACCATTCATTGTTTTATTGTTGAACGCATAAGGGACTTGAACGTAAGCTTGTGCCTTAGCACGAGCGTGGAGCGCGGTGCGAGAGTTCTCACATTTTTAATGTTCTTTTCCATATTCTATACAAGCATACAAGATGGGATTATTCCCTTAGCTAGGTGCGTCGAGTCATTTATTAGCATACGCGATGTTATCGCCTAGCGATTCTAGCATAGTATCCGTATTGTTATGTGTCTAGGATAAGCAAAGACGGGTTCATCGGAGCCACCCACCTTAGCGATGTTCGTATCGGCCGAGCGATACTCCGAGCGCGTCTTTGAAAGTCTAAGTCGGGATTCATCTTTGATGGGCCAATGTAAGCCTTGCATCGATTCTTCATCAGGTCGATGCCAACTCTTCGGGTCGACGGCTCGTTTGAGTCGTTGCACTTACCGTTTGAATCGGCACTCCGCTAGGGCGGAGCGGGTCATTACATAATACACCACTCAAAACAAGTCTCGTCCTCGAGACTTCTTGAGTGCAGGTCATCCTACCGTTCCCTAACTCATATCGTGTGCGTATCTTAGACAATCCCTACCGAATGACTTTATCGCTCATTTTAGAGTTGATGGTACTTATTCAATTGTCGTGTTTCTTCGACTTGGTTGCTATTTTTTTGTGTCATGGGACTGAAATGGTCGCACGAGGTGCGTTGTAATTTATCTAACTCGAGAGTCGTAAGCTGAGGCAAACTTACTTTCGTTTATGCGCATTTCAACACCCACTTGCAGCTGCATTCGAGTTCATCATATCGCTGAGTGAGGACTGTGCACATATTCAAGGCGTCCCCCGAATACATACATATCAACCAAGCTTAGCGAAGTCGGACAAGCTACTCGTGATCGTTTTGATTTGCCGATCGTTTCACTAACTTCGATTTAAAATCGAACTCGCGTGCATCTCACTATCGTTTATCTTGATCCTCGAGATGATCCGATTCGTTTCTCAAGCATTCTTGTCTACGAAATCAATAAGATTTCTTCTTCTTAGTGGAGTCGACCAAGTCTTAAGTACTTTCCGTCCGATTCAAGACCAAGTATTGCACTATCATCGAGTACATCTTCCTATCAATGATTCAATTTGTTATCCCAACTTTACTTGCACATCATCCATTCCTATCATTCGCTTTGTTTGGGGCCAATCTCGTCGTCGTTCATGCACACTCCCTGTTCCCCGTCCTACTCTAAGTCTTGCTGCCCCAAGTCTATCGTCCGTCCAGACGATACTGTAAGGTCAATCGCACAAGTTCAATCACTTGGTATAGGGTCGTCCGTCTATCCGCTAGGTCATCTCACAGGGTCATAGTTACAAGTCAAGTCCGTGGCTCATCGTGCAAGGTCGTTGCACGACGTTCGCCCCAAATCCTATGGTCAAACCATTTTGTTCGTTCGTATGGGAGTTTCTACCCAAGTTTGCTTCGCTCAAATTTCTAAACATCAAGCAGCGTTCACCCTATTCGCATAAACACATTCTCCGCTCCAAGTTCGAGCTCGTTTAGGAAAGTTATCCTACGATAGGTTATCCTCAATCAAATCCTTGACATGTCAATATCGTGCATCCGCAATAACAATTATCGTAGTCTATCTCTTCAAGTATGTTTGATACAATCTACCTATCCATCCTATCCAATTCACGTAGTCGATCACAAGGTCGTCTAGCCTTGCAATATGTTGCGTCCCGATCTCACGCAAGTCTGATTATCCACGGCGGACATGAATCACCATGTCAACATTCCCGCGGAATAATCATCCTCATCGGGACGTAACTCTTGCGTTGAGTCTAGACTTACTCATTTTCGATATGTAGATTGGGTCTACTCAATCCTCAAGTTTTTCTTATTCTTCAATCGCAAGTCCTAACAATCCTCGAATTTACCATCGCTTCAAACCATAAGTCGAAGCAATCAAAATTGCCATGTCATGATATTCTGAGTTCGATCATTCCCGCCGGACATGAATCACCATGCCAACGCTCACGTGGAACGATCGTCCCAAATCCGACGTGACGCATGTGCGAGGCTGGAGTTGCGCTCGCGCAAGACAAGATTGTTGTCGTTGTGGTTATCACAGAACCATCAAGTCACTTCTCTTCTTCATTCCAAACATATCTCTAACATAGCACCCTTCAAAACAATAACTTCTAACACGATCATAATTCATCGAATCGGAGTACCCCCAAGTTATCGTACATCGATCTTTGATACGCCTCAATACCATCGATGATGTACATAACCTGACGATCTTCCTTTTGCAACGAATTCCGAGTAGTGTAACTTAATTTTCTCAATTCACATTGTCTCGTGCTAACTCTTTATTGAGCAACATCTATTCCAATTCTTTAGTCATTCTCGTATCTCCACTCAATGTTTCCCATGCACACTATCTTTGATCTCGTCTGAGTATTTCGTCTTAACTCAAGTTTTAATCCATTCGACTAATTTTAAAATCGTATGTACGATTCGCTACGTTTCCTCGACCAACACACCCATTTACTTCATCATTTCGAATCTCCATTCAATCGTTTCGTAATTCGTACTACGCATTCTTGATTCGTCCGAACGATATCTCGTTTGAGACTCTCAAAGTCGCAACCAACTAAGCGTTACTCGTTCTAAGGCTTTGCGCGATATCATCGCTTGTCGACGTATTCGTTCTATCCGTAAATCCTTTAGTCTCGCTCGAATAATTTCTATAATGTCCATACACCACTCAGGGTTCGAACCACTCGACTAATTGTTGACACTCACTCTTATTCTTCTTCGAACCTATCACATATACCACTCGAGGCCAAGTCATTCTACAAATCCTCAAAAGGTCATTCGGTTCCCAACCAATGTGTTCAATCACGCGTTCGCCCATTCCTCAAAGTCTAAGGACCACTTCTCGTGTTCGCTTTAGCGTTGGTCAAGTAGCGTCTCTATCAACATACGTTCTAAGCCTCACTTATTCTCGTTCGAGCGATAGTCGATCTCGTTCGCAAACTCGTTCGTACCAGAAGGTCTAGGTACGCGATACTCGGCACAACTTAGCCAAAAGGCTGCGTGCATAATCATTCCATTCGAACTATACTTCGGTCTCGCGTACTCGTTCGCTATTGTCAGCATAAGGTTATTCAAGCATGTACTGCGTTTGCTAACTCTTAGCATTAGTTTTCTCTTAACTCAAGTCCGTCGTGGTTTGGCACAAAGGCCTTTGCCTATCGATTCCGTTCAACCGAGTACTTGTACGAGCTTTTAAAAATATTAGACTTATTGTATGGAACATCCCAAGACACAACAAGAGAGCGTATACTTCTTTTGTTTCAAAACGAGCTTTCAAAACTGAGAAAATCGAAATGAAGTCCAAGGACGTAAAGCCGTACTCTGATACCAATCTGCCACGCCCCGCTCCCGCAGAAGCGATCGTCCTCGCTAAGGCGTGATGCCGCACGGGCCTAGGTTGCGCCCGTGCAAGGCTAAGTCCATAAACGGTCGATTTGAGCTAGGCCACAGAGTCGCACAGAGTGTTCCCATTTGCAGCAGAAAGTAAATGAACACAAATTGAAGCAAATTCAAACTCTTTATTGACATTCAAGAAGTTTACAAGCGGTGCTAGGCCGAGATTACAAATCTCTCAAGCTCTCTCTCTCTCTGTAAAACATAAAAGGCGTGCCAAGTGGCTTACAAGATAGAATGATTCATGGCGATGTTCCGATATATTATGTCCTGTATATGGTGCTTCAGCTCCTTGCAACGTCCCAAGGCTCTAGAGTTAGTTCCGCGCCTTAGCACGTTCGAGGGAAGCTTCGTACCCGCTGACGTCTTCTGCTTCTTGTAAGAAATCTGTGGGGTTATCAGTACATTGTTATGCACTGGTGGGGAGGCTAGCTCGCCCACAATGCTATCATTACCAAACACGTTCGATTTACTTCTGTGCACCGTCTATCATTCATTGTCTTTCTAATCTTTCCTTAGTGTCAGTTTCATGGCATATTTCATAACCTATCTCATGTTGCCGAATTCAAGTGTTTGCATGGAAATACATGCACGACTTACCCATACTTACCGTCCGGCCTTTCCTGTCCAAAGTAAACCAAGTTAGTCAACAATTCATATAAACTTTCAATGTCGAGTGCATGTCCCTGCCTCAGGTCCTAGCGCGACGTAGGCGTGTTTTCTAACTCGATTTCACGAAGTACCTTTATCCTTTGGTGTGTTATATTTCAAGCCTGTTCAGAAGGTACTTCATTTAGTTAACTTAGACTAATTTGTTTCAATGCAAGGACTTGCACGTGGATTGCCACCAGCAAAGCCCACTTAATCTATATGCATCGGTCGCTGGCACCACAAGCCATTTTGGACCCTTTCTTCCTTGGTATTTCTCAACTATCATAGGGTGTGGGCTGGACACACCCCGTTAGTCTCTTGAAATACCTCGCACTTACGTCTTCTGGGTGGCCAAGCCCGTACCCAAGCAGCCCATAAGCCCCTTTGATTCCGCCTAGGCCGTCCACGATCCTCCCTTTGATCATGTCGAAGAATCCCTTATGTCTTCCACCTCCCGTATACGAGGGAATTGTCCACGACCATTTCGTATTATTTGTCATTTTAACTCAACGGCTGTCTCCGAGCCGTAGGCTAACCCTTAGCCATAATGCGTTATCGACCAGGTTGGCGTCCGTGCAGCGCGGGTAGCGAGCTCCGTTGTACGTATCCGTCATACCTGTCGCTAACCATTCCTTTCTTTCTTTTCTTTTATTCATTCTTTCTTTTCACTTGTCTGTTCGTTCAATGATTCATTCACACATTCATTCATTCATTCGTTGATTCATTCATTCACTTATTTGTTCATTCTTTCATTTCTACATTATGCAACTCCCCGTGCGGGAGTCGCCTTGGCGACCCATCAGTCCCGAAGTCTTTCAATGTTGCTATACTCTACTCGGAATGACTATGTCGATAGTCTTCCATTTCATTGTTGTAAACCATTCATTGTTTCATTGTTGAACGCATAAGGGACTTGAACGTAAGCTTGTGCCTTAGCACGAGCGTGTAGCGCTGTGCGAGAGTTCTCACATTTTCAATGTTCTTTTCCATATTCTATACAAGCATACAAGATGGGATTATTCCCTTAGCTAGGTGCGTTGAGTCATTTATTAGCATGCGCGGTGTTATCGCCTTGCGATTCTAGCATTAGTGTCCGTATTATTATGTGTCTAGGCTAAGCAAAGACGGATTCATCGGAGCCACCCACCTTAGCGATGTTCGTATCGGCCGAACGATACTCCGAGCGCGCCTTTGAAAGTCTAAGTCGGGATTTATCTTTGACGGGCCAATATAAGCCTTGTATCGATTCTTCATCAGGTCGATGCCAACTCTTCGGGTCGACGGCTCGTTTGAGTCGTTGCACTTACCGTTTGAATCGACGTTCCGCTAGGACGGAGCGGGTCATTACATAGCCTGCCGACGAGTAGGACACATTTTTAGTCCACTATCATGTGGGGCACTTCTTGAAAACATAAGTAGCGAAAGTACACCAGTAATATTGATAACTCTTGTAAATTACCTCACCTGGATAACCTGGATAGCTGCAGGGCTTGTGACTGCGGGAACATCTCATTGCATTTTATTAGTAACTAGGCCTGTGATAACCCTAGTTAGCTAATGATAGCAAGCCGTACGACTTGATTGGCCGTGCCTGAATGCTTGCTCGTGATTAGCATGGGAATTATATTCCGTCTCTTAATACAAGCTATTAATTTATTCTAATCCTGTCTTCTTGTCATTTAAGCCTGCTTATTTATTTATTCTTCTATTTATTATCTGCTGGTTTTAGTTCCTTAATAAAGCATCTCTTGTGGCACTTGCTCTTTCTGGGGTCTGACCAGCTGGTTTTGTATAGCCAGATTTCGGAATGATACCCAAGAATCTTCTTGCTTATCAGCCTGATGGTGAACACCAAACGTAATTCTAGCAACGAGTGGATTTCTTATTTTGCTCTTCCACTCTATTATAAATTATTCTTTTGAGGCGTTTAGCCGCCGAGCAAGTGTTAGCTCGTGTTGAAACTTAATTTATTTTTGCCTAAGGGCTGTAACATGATTGACAAATTCTAGGGTTGATCATGTATGACTTAACTCTTGCCAGTCTCGTATTTTGTATGACTAGCTTCATGATCATCTGAATATGTAATATTTGGGATGCTTTACTTTGTATGTCTGATTATCTAACATCTTGTACATTTATTTGCTTGTTTGAGATTGAGACACTAGGCTTGTTCCTGACCATAGAGACTGATAGATTGTAGTTTAATCCTCATGCATCTAGACAGCCGTGACCGTATTACGAGGTGGGTTGCACTTCAATATACGTAGCTGGCTGCGTCTGTCCCCCGCTCTCCAGTATTCTAGTTCTGGGATGTGACAGCGGGCGGCCGACCGGTGTACCGTCGGGAAGCACCTGCAATAGCAGCTTCATACGACGGCAATAGCAGCTAGGGTTGCTGCTCTTCCTGGTCGGGCGACCCTGGGGCGGCACACAGCTGTCGCGGTCTGCTCCGTCAGTCGGAGGTGTGGTCGCACGGGAAGAGTATGCAACAACAACAGCAACAATAGAAAAATGAGAAAAAAATGGAGAAGAAAGTAAAGGAGGAGAGAGTGAATGGAGGAGGAGAAGTTAGAGTGTAGGGGCTTAGGGTTTTCTAGGATTAGGTGTGAGGACCCTGATTTTGAGAATTATTTTTTATATTATTTCTATTTATTAGATTATATTTAATTCTTAATTAAGACTATAGATGTAGTTTTATGTAGCTTTGATTTTTGAAGCAAAATAATTATCAATTTCTCAAATCTATCCCCATCATTGTATTCTAGATGAGTCCACATTCAGTTTGATATATCATGCCCATCCAAACATGTTCCCTTGTGCTATATTTTTTCATGTGCAACTTTAGGGGTAAAATAGTCATTTTAGTCTCTACCGTAAAATTTGACTAGCTTTCCAATTAGTAATTAAGGCCTAACTTTGATCCAAATCATTTGACCCAATAATATATGATTTTAACCCATTTCGTGCCTACTATGCACATGTCATTGGTGTGCTACTCAATTGAGTTCTCATGTGCTAGTTTATCTTAAGTGGCACACAAGTCAAAACTATAGACATATTGGACTCAAATCGATCACAAAAATTCTACCGACCCAAAACTAGTCCAACTAGGGACCCGTGGAGCCTATCCTAGGGTATCCTAACCTATTAGACATATCTTAAATTGATTTTTTGGATTAATATGCAGCCACATTAATCAAATATAATTTAAATCAAATTATATAACAACTTTCCTATTTTGGAACCAATTTAAATTCTATGAGATAGAATTAGTGTATCTTTTAGAATATGCAATCAAATTCCACCAAACCAAATTCTACTCCACCGCAACTTCTTTCCCCTTATGTTAATCTATCCCATCTAGGATTTACGTACACTTTTTTTTAATATATTTCTCTATTAAAACTCTCCAATTTCTTTTCTATTTTCGTACTTTTCTTTCCACCCCACAGAAACTCGTCACCCCGACCTCTTCCAACCCTCCTACCACCTTCATCTCGACCCTAAGACACCCCCTAATACCCGACACCTTTTCAAGGAGCCTCAACCCTAATTTGTTCGATACGAGGCGCGGAAGACACCCGAAGTCGACCGAATTAGTGCTGAATTCGTCACAGCAGGTTAGTCAAATTGTAGACATGGTTTCATCAACTTTTTCTTATCTGTTTTACTTCAAACTAAATCTGAGAGTTATCTTTATGTGTCTACTCCAACCTATGATCGCCGGATCCCCTAGTTCCATGTAGTTTGTCCGTGGCATTGATTATACGACAGGGTGTCCAGAACTGACGAATCTAGTTGCGAGCCATTTTCACCTATCTAAGGTCAATTTCTAATTCTTATATTTTTATTCAGAATCTAGACGTCTAGACCTTTTTGACGCATATCTGAAAGTTAGGTTTCGCATCCGTTTGCTATTTTTTAAAAATTATGATATTTACCGTGTCACCTAACTCCGAAAAATTCTGCTTTCCATGTGTCCAAAAGTGTCAAAACGCCATGAAACCGTATTGAACTTTATGTTGTGCAAGTTTTAAGATTATAAATACAATTTTAACTAATTTTTGGTATTTTTATAGAATTTAATATTTTTAAACATTTATTATTTTGGGCCTCAAATCGCAAACCAAGTCTAGGAATAATGTTGTAGAATCAATACAAATCTTGTACAAATATTTTCTATGTATAAAATATATTGTTTATTATTATATAATATTTATAAATATTTTCCAAAATTAAAAGTGATATTTTATGTTAATAATATATTACTTTTATATGTAGATTTAATACTATATATGTTATATTAAATAGAGTAGTCATATGACTAGTTTTCGTATAAATATATTATTAAGGTCTCTATATGGTAAGTACATATATAGAAATTTTTTAATTTATATTATGTTCGTATTTCAAAATTCGAGCGTCGAAACTGAGATCCGTCAATTCCATTGATCTCGCATCGCTGAAATTGACAAAGCGACCGTATAGATCGCCAAGACAAGATTGTTAACCTTGTGGTTAATTGTCTTGTCTCGATTCATGTGGCATAGATTTTGTTGTATGAATTAGGAGATGCAAACGTAATATTTGAACCTAGAGTTTGTAATCCATAATATTAACGAATAGTGATCGTAGAGATTAGTATAACCTAGTTCTAGGTGGTATGATTAATAAAATGGTTTATGTAGGTATTATACGATTTAGAACGACCCAAGCTTTCTAGGTAGGAGTGGTTAGTCATAATTTTATTTAGTAAATAATGCATATTTGTTTTTTATTTGGGTTGGTAGATATGTCAAATTCCTATTTTTAAAATAGGTATATGACTGTATTATTGTATTTGGGGGATTTTAAATTTGGGTATTGTTAAAATTTTATTAATATTTTCTTGAAGGTGAATTTTATTCATATTATTATTCCTGCTACTATTGTTACTATCATTTTTATTATCATTATTTTTGTTATAATTCCTATATTCCCCCCCAAAAGAAAACCCTAACCCAAACCCTCACTCCCCTCTCTCACACAGTCGCCACCACCCCTCACCTTTCTCTCTCTCTCCCGATCCCTCTTTCTTCCCCCACGGACCAGCCCGAGCTCCTTCTCTCTCCTCCCTCACTCTGATCTCTCTCTCTCTTTGCTTTCCCACGCTCTCCCTCCCGAGCTCACCTTCCCCCTCACCCTCGTTCTCCCCCATGACCACCACCATCTTCGCCGTGGCCACCGTCGGCCGCCACGACCACCGCTGCCACCATCATCGTCATCTTCAGCGCCACCACCATTTCCAGCCACCACTGCTCCCATCTCCTCTATCCCCTCTTCCTGGAGCCGCCACCACCGTCGTCGTCGCCCGCCACCGGCACCACCACTTCCCCCTCTTCCTTTCTCCTCTGCCTGGTCGAGCCTCCATAGCCGCCACCGGCACCGCCGTCGCCATGACCGAGCTCCACCGCCAACTCCCGTCTCTCTCTGTCTTCTCCCTCTGCCGCCGGGAGCCCCCGTCCCGACCTGGCCGAGTACCCCTCTGGTGAGCTCCGCCACCCTCCTCTCTCCCCTCATCGGGCTGTGAGCTCCTCGGATAGCGAGCCCCTCGATCGGGCGCCTCGGGCAGCGTGCTACCTCAAGCAGTGCGCTACCTCGTGCAATATGTCACCTCGGGCAGCGCACCCTCGGTTGGTATGCTTCCTCGTTCCTCGTATTTTTGGGACGCGTGTACCTCGTTGTACGTGCCAGTCTTATTTTTGTGCACCTCGGTTTACATGCTGCCTTGGGCAGCGGGACGCCTCGAGCCCCGTGCTGCCTCGGGCACCGTGCCCCATTGGTTTGCGTGTTGCCTCGTTTCTTATATCTCGGCCTTTGTGCCCATCTTGGTTTTCGTGCCGCTCCGATTCGCATACCCCGTACCGATTTGCGTGTCGCCTCAAATTGCGTATATGTCTCGATTTACGTGCACGTGTCTCCTGTTCATCTTGATCCTCGAGTTATCTCGATTCTCGTGTGTGTCTCGATATGCGTGCACGTCTCGGTTTGCGTGTCTATATCGATCTGCGTGCCTCGATTTTCGTGCCAAATCCTTGTACTACTTAGGGGATCCGCACGGTATAGCCTCTTGCCATTCTTTGTGATTTTGTCATTATTTTATTATGTAATTCTAATAATTGTTTATTGTGTGTTCCGAGGACCTCGATTGGCGTGCAAGCTTGGATCATGATAGCCGAAGACTTGCTTACCTAGCCGAGCCCTCTAGGCAAGTATCCCTTGCTCATCGACGGCTCTTGCCCTCTCTCCTGGATTTTATTGCATTTAATTAATTTGTACTTGTAAATTGTATAACCATGATTAGTGTAGCCTAGTAGTAGATCTGCCATGATGATAACTTAGGATAGCTTGGTCCGATACTGGGATAGACCGTATCGGACAACTCGGATGGGTCATCCACACCTCCGAGGACACGAGCACGACTCACTTGTACGGATTGTCTCCGTATGTCCCGTGTTCGACACGCGTCAGGTAACGGCTCTGGCTAACTATTTTTGTGGCTGTGATTGTGCTTGGGTTAGAACTATGGACATGTGCTGTGATGCGCCCTGCGAGACCATTTCTTGTTATATGTGTTGGCTTGGCGCCCAGTACACATTGTAGTGCTGCTGAAGGCCGGGACTTAGTGGTCTCGGGTTCGATTGGTTTCCAGTACGCATCGTAGTGCTGCTGGAGGCCGAGACTTAGTGTTCTCGGCTATCGATTTGTTCCCAGTACGCATCGTAGTGCTGCTGGTAGCTGAGACTTAGTGTTCTCAGCCTGCGATTCTGCGATTCTGCGACGGGTTGCGCCGAGTGGTTTTAGCCCCAATTCGTAGGGTGCTCCCATCCAGAATACAAAGAAGACTCTGTCAGATTTTTTTAGAATTCCCAATTGGGAATTTGGTTCGAAGGATTAGGCAGAACCATTCCTTTGGTTTGCTGGGCTGGGCCCGTGCATGTTCACCTTGGCATAGTTTACCTGATCCCATTGCCTGCTAGGTAGACTCCCTATTAGATTAGTCGCCTAGCGTCTTGACCTGTCTTGTCCGTCGGATAGCGTAAAGAGAGCGGTTCTACTCGGGAGACGGTCTGCAACCCTGGTCCTTGTTTGGTTTAAGGGTTGTGGATCTGCTCCAGAGTGGTTCATGCAATCCTTGCCATTTTTTGGTGGCATTAATTAATAAACACTTGTACCCTGACCATTCATTCTAGGATTTGTCCTAGTATAGCCAGATAGGGCTGACAGTTGTCTTATGTATCAGAATTGTGACATTAGAAATATTTAGATTGCGTAGTATTTGAGGATTGATCTAGAATAATGTATCGGTAGACTCATTGGATTCCTGGAGTTGGATTATTGTGCGAATGTTTTGCGGAACGAGAAAGATACCGAGGATTTTGATATATGATTTTTACTCGACTTCCCAAGCGCCCAAAACCCGGTACCTTTGTGTATTCCGATAGTTGGGGAACTTGGTTTGATCGCTATTTCTTGGTAGTTGAGGGGCTCGTTTTCTAGTGGCTTGTGATCATTGACTTAGAGGATTCTTGTGAGCCAGAGGGCCTAGCATTGCTTTTAGTGATTGGCTTGGTATTTGGTTATTGACCTTCCTGACATGATATTGATTCCATCGTAGAGGGGTGACTCTTGCTAGATTGATCTGGTGGATGGACTGACTTGATGATTGGAGCTGTAGGCTCCCATATATGTTTGAGATGATATTGTGGTAGAGATTTTGATCTTGTACTTGACCTGATATCTATGCCACGATATGGGCAGATGACTTTTTGTGACTGACAGATTTGTCCTTGTCCCAGACCTGACTACTTGTATCCGTGCTATAAGTCCAGTTACCCTTTGAGGTACTGGCCCTGACCTTGCACTACGATGTCCCTTGTCTACTGGCACTTTGAGGTGCTACTTCCATGATTATATGGCATTGCGTTGCCATCTTGATATTCTAGCTATATTATATGATTACCTGTATGGGTACCTTGGTAGTTGGCCTTTAGTCTTAGCGTGGTCAGGATTGCTTGCTTGCTTGTTGCATAACACTAAAAATGAATCACAACTGGGACTACAGGTGCCGAGGTTGATTCTTACTTAGCGTTCCCGTACTGAGGTACGACATCTAGGATGGTGATCATGTGGCCACGACATGTGATCCCGGATAACTATATAGATAATCTAGCTAACTTAAACTGGTAGAAGTATTGGGGGGAAACGGAATCCCGAGATCGTGCATTACTAGCCTTATCCCAGACATTAGTCATGACCTGCAGGCTGGCCGCCACGGATATTATTACCATTCGTACTAGTGGATGGCAATATCTGGCTACTTTATGTACTATACATTATATATATGGCATGCTCGGCTCGATGGCCTTACGAAGGATCGGTGGTGACATGCAGAGCCCGGTGGTCTTGCGAAGGACCGGTGCTCATCTAGTCTTGATATACTTGGCCCCGCTAGCCCTGCTGGGACGACACGATCTGAGGATTCCTACATTGCATTGTTGGGGTAACCCAACCTCCACATAGAGAGCCGTAGGCATTTTGAGTGGCCGTTTATTCTCCTAAATTGTATGGCTTGTTGCTTGCTAAGCTGGCTGGCACATAACGCTGTCCCGGTACGGTAATTCATTACCTTGTTCTTGTTTGATGTAGGGGTGAGTTACTGTTCGATGACAGACTACGAGTCCAGTTGGCGATGCAAGCATTAGTGGATGTTAGGATGACTGTGATAATTGTTGATTACTTACGTATTAGTAGTTGGATTGCTGCCTTATATTCTGTAATCGTGCGTTGGTACCGCACGATCCTTTACCCTCATTACTGCTTTTCATACGTGTTATTCCTATTATATATCATATCATACTGGTTTTCTTCGCCCGTCCTTGAGCCTTCCTTTCTGGTACTTGCTACGGTTGGCCTAACCAACCCTAGATTGTTCCCAGATTGCCTGTGATCGACCCTGTGGATCTTCTAGACTCGACTTGGAGGATGTGCTTCAGTTCCAGACTATGCTAGGAACTGTGGGAAGGTATACTCATCTACATTATTATCCTGTACTGTAGATTTTCTGATTATCATATGAGTATTTCATGCTTTCCATATGATTCTCTCTCTTGTTCAGTATTTTATTATGATTTGCCTGTGGACATGAGATCGGAATTAGGCCATAGATTGATTGAATGCTAGGATACCCAGCAAGACTTGACAGCCGTCATCACCGTATAGCGTATTCGTACCTTATACGGTGTAGCTGGCCGACGTCCGTCCTCGTATTTCAGTACTGGGGCATGATAAGGTTTTATTGGTGGCCCATGCAGGTCTCATTTTGAGATTTTGTTGGGTATCACATGATTATTGATCTCAGTCCACTATTCTTTGGTATTCCCACTTGTTACACTTGCCCTTCGCTCCCTTGATCTTGCAAACTGGTCCTTTTCTCTACTTGGACCTATCTTGCTCGGCCATGTCTTATTCGTTGTTATCTACCTCTGATCCTTGTTTGATGGATATGATCCTATAGTTGGTCATGTCGATCGTTTTATCCGATGAGATGTTATCGTATCTCCATCATTTGGTTAATGATTATTTATCTTGGGTTCTGTACTCTCTACCGGTGTTTCACCTTGGTTGATTTCTTGTTATCCCTTTCGTGCGTTGACTTCGTGTTGACTTAGTATCATTATCGCCCTCTTCGAGCGTTGGCTGGATTGCTGTGGAATGAAGATTTCATTTGGACTCTGATATTGGATATTTTAACATTTATTGAGTATCCGGTGGATATTCTTGTATGAATTTAGCTCCTTTGATTGGGGATATTTCCGCAATCATGATTATCTGTTTCAGATATTATTTTGATTATAGATATACTTTCTATACATTATATTTTGATATGGATCCTTGGTTTGGAGTATTTTCCTAGAAAAGCTATCTTGTGGTTATTATTAAAGATATTTTTGGATGTGTGTTATGATTCACCTGGATTTTGGATTTTGGATTTTGATGGTTTTCTAGGACTCGTTATATTGTTAGAGATTTTGTGATTTTAGTGATACGAATATTTGGGTTATGGATTTGATTCGTTTTGGGTATTTGTCAAGATTACCGGGTGACCCTAGTATATCTTGACGGCGTGGTAACGAAAGTTGCAGCAGCTCGATTATAGTGTCATGGTGAATCTTTTGCAGCCATTCCAGATGGCGAGGCAGGGAATGACCATGTCACACATTTTTCGGATATTAGAAAACTACGGTCATCGGTTCGAGACAGATATCCTGTATTTTATGATTTTATACAGATTTATTATTTTTTTATGCAGTTGGGATTTTATGTTTTCTGAAATTGTTTTCGACATTCTATACTTTTTTGATTTATGGGGTTATTTCGTGTATGCGAGACTTTGATTTTTGAGATTCTTTCGATGTTTTGGATTTACCTTGCGAGTTGACTTATTTAGCTAGACCTTGTTCTCTTTGATGTTTTCATTTTGAGATTTTGTTCGTTTCTTATTGTATTACTTGATTTCTGTAAGGTGGGTAGAGTTTTCATGGCAGATATATATGTACTAGTTTTGAAAATCCTATTTTGATAATTTTGAAATTTCGAGGACGAAATTTTTGTAAGGTGGGTAGGATGTCAAATCCCTATTTTTAAAATAGGTATATGACTGTATTATTGTATTTGGGGGATTTTAAATTTGGGTATTGTTCAAATTTTATTAATATTTTCTTGAAGGTGAATTTTATTCATATTATTATTCCTGCTACTATTGTTACTATCATTTTTATTATCATTATTTTTGTTATAATTCCTATATTCCTCCCCCCCAAAAGAAAACCCTAACCCAAACCCTCACTCCCCTCTCTCACTCAGCCGCCACCACCCCCCACCTTTCTCTCTCTCCCGATCCCTCTTTCTTCCCCCACGGACCAGCCCGAGCTCGCCCTTTCTCCTCCCTCACTCTGATCTCTCACTCTCTCTCTCTCTTTGCTCTTTCATGCTCTCCCTCCCGAGCTCACCTTCCCCCTCACCCTCGTTCTCCCCCACGACCACCACCATCTTCGCCGCGGCCACCGCCGGCCGCCATGACCACCGCTGCCACCATCATCGTCATCTTCAGCGCCACCACCATTTCCAGCCACCACTGCTCCCATCTCCTCCGTCCCCTCTTTCTGGAGCCGCCACCACCGTCGTTGTCGCCCACCGCCGGCACCACCACTTCCCCCTCTTCCTTTCTTCTTCGCCTGGCCAAGCCTCTATGGCCGCCACCGGCACCGCCGTCGCCATGACCGAGCTCCACCGCCAACTCCCATCTCTCTCTGTCTCCTCCCTCTGTCGCCGGGAGCCCTCGACCCGACCTGGCCGAGTCCCCCTCTGTTGAGCTCTGCCACCCTCCTCTCTCCCCTCCTCGGGCTGTGAGCTCCTCGGAGTACGAGCCCCTCGATCGGGCGCCTCGGACAGTGTGCTACCTCGAGCAGTGCGCTGCCTCGTGCAGCGTGTCACCTCGGGCAGCACACCCTCGGTTGGTACGCTTTCTCATTTTTCGAGTTTTTGGGACGCGTACATCTCATTGTACATGTCAGTCTTATTTTTGTTCACCTCGGTCTACGTGCTGCCTTGGGCAGCGGGACGCCTCGAGCCCCGCACTGCCTCGGGCACCGTGCCCCATTGGTTTGCGTGTTGTCTCATTTTTTGTATCTCGGCCTTTGTGCCCATCTTGGTTTTTGTGCCGCTCCGATTAGCGTACCCGTACCGATTTGCGTGTCTCCTCGGTTGCGTGCCACTTTGATCTCCGTGTCGCATCGATTTGCGTACATGTCTCGATTTGCATGTCGCATTGATTCGTGCGCCATCCCGATATTCGTGATTTCCTCGATCTACCTGCGCGTCTCAATTTACGTGCACGTTGTCTCCTGTTTATCTCGATCCTCGAGTCATCTCGATTCTCGTGTGCGTCTCGATATGCATGCACGACTCAGTTTGCGTGTCTATATCGATCTGCGTACATCGGTTTTCGTACCAGATCCCTGTACTACTTGCGGGACCCGTACGGTATAGCCTCGTGCCATTCTTCGTAATTTTGTCATTATTTTATTATATAATTCTAATGATTGTTTATTGTGTGTTCCGAGGACCTCAATTGGCGTGCAAGCTTGGATCATGATTGCCGAAGACTTGCTTACCTAGTCGAGCCCTCTAGGCAAGTATCCCTTGCTCATTGACGGCTCTTGCCCTCTCTTCTGAATTTTATTGCATTTAAATAATTTGTACTTGTAAATTGTATAACCATGATTAGTGTAGCCTAGTAGTAGAACTGCCATGATGATAACTTAGGATAGCTTGGTCCGATACTGGGATAGACCGTATCGGACAACTCGGATGGGTCATCCACACCTCCGAGGACACGAGCACGACTCACTTGTACGGATTGTCCCCGTATGCCCCATGTCCGACTCGCGGTCGGGTAACGGCTCTGGCTAACTATTCTTGTGGCTGTGATTGTGCTTGGGTTAGAACTATGGACATGTGCTGTGATACGCCCTGCGAGGCAATTTTTTGTTATATATGTTGGCTTGGCGCCCAGTACGCATTGTAGTGTTGCTGGAGGCCGGGACTTAGTGGTCTCGGGTTCGATTGGTTTTCAGTACGCATCGTAGTGCTACTGGAGGCCGAGACTTAGTGTTCTCGGCTATCGATTTGTTCCCAGTACGCATCGTAGTGCTGCTGGTAGCTGAGACTTAGTGTTCTCAGCCTGCGATTCTGCGATTCTGCGGCGGATTGTGCCGAGTGGTTTTAGCCCCAATTCGTAGGCTGCTCCCGTCCAAAATACAAAGGAGACTCTGTCGAATTTTTCCAGAATTCCCAGTTGGGAATTTGGTTCGAAGGATTAGGCAGAACCATTCCTTTGGTTTGCTGGGCTGGGCTCGTGTATGTTCACCTTGGCATAGTTTACCTGATCCCATTGCATGCTAGGTAGACTCCCGACTAGATTAGTCGCCTAGCGTCTTGACCTGTCTTGTCCGTCGGATAGCGTAAGGAGAGCGGTTCTACTCGGGAGACGGTCTGCAACCCTGGTCCTTATTTGGTTTAAGGGTTGTGGATCTGCTCCAGAGTGGTTCATCCAATCCTTGCCATTTTTTGGCGGCATTAATTAATAAACACTTGTACCCTGACCATTCATTCTAGGAGTTGTCCTAGTATAGCCAGATAGGGCTGACAGTTGTCTTATGTATCGAAATTGCGACATTGGGAATATTTAGATTGCGTAGTATTTGAGGATTGATCTAGAATAATGTATCGGTAGACTCATTGGATTCCTGGAGTTGGATTATTGTGCGAATGTTTCGTGGAACGAGAAAGATACCGAGGATTTTGATATATAATTTTTACTCGACTTCCCAAGCGCCCAAAACCTGGTACCTTTGTGTATTCCGGTAGTTGGAGAACCTGGTTTGATCGCTGTCTTGGTAGTTGAGGGGCTCGTTTTCTAGTGGCTTGTGATCATTGACTTGGAGGATTCTTGTGAGCCAGAGGGCCTAGCATTGCTTATAGTGATTAGCTTGGTATTTGGTTATTGACCTTTCTGTCATGATATTGATTCCATCGTAGAGGGGTGACTCTTGCTAGATTGATCTGGTGGATGGACCGACTTGATGATTGGAGCTGTAGGCTCCCATATATGTTTGAGATGATATTATAGTAGAGATTCTGATCTTGTACTTGACCTGATATCCATGCCACGATGTGGGCAGATGACTTCTTGTGACTGACAGATTTGTCCTTGTCCCAGACCTGACTACTTGTACCCGTGCTATAAGTCCAGTTACCCTTTGAGGTACTGGCCCTGACCTTGCACTGCGGTGCCCCTTATCTACTGGCACTTTGAGGTGCTACTTCCATGATTATATGGCATTGCGATGCCATCTTGATATTCTAGCTATATTATATGATTACCTGCACGGGTACCTTGGTAGTTAGCCTTTAGTCTTAGCGTGGTCAGGATTGCTTGCTTGCTTGTTGCATAACACTAAAGATGAATCACAACTGGGACTACAGGTGCTGAGGTTGATTCTTACTTAGCGTTCCCGTACTGAGGTACGACATTTAGGAGGGTGATCACGTGACCATGGCATGTGATCCCGGATAACTATATGGATAATCTAGGTAACTTAAACTGGTAGAAGCATTGGGGAGGAACGGAATCCCGAGATCGTACATTACCAGCCTTATCCCAGACATTAGTCACGACCTGTAGGCTGGCCGCCACGGATATTGTTACCATTCGTACTAGTGGATGGCAATATCCGGCTATTTTATGTACTATATATTATATACATGGCATGCTCGGCACGGTGGCCTTACGAGGGACCGGTGGTGACATGCAGAGCCCGGTGTTCTTACGAGGGACCGACGCTCATCTAGTCTTGATATACTTGGCCCCGCTAGCCCTGCTGGGACGGCACGATCTGAGGATTCCTACATTGCATTGTTGGGGTAACCCAACCTCCACATAGAGAGCCGTAGGCATTTTGAGTGGCCACTTATTCTCCTAAATTGTATGGCTTGTTGCTTGCTAAGCTGGCTAGCATGTAACGCTGTCCTGGTGCGGTAATTTATTCCCTTGTTCTTATTTGATGTAGGGGTGAGTTACTGTTCTGATGACAGACTACGAGTTCCAGTTGGCGATGCAAGCATTAGTGGATGTTAGGATGACTGTGATGATTGTTGGTTACTTACGTATTAGTAGTTGGATTGCTGCCTTATATTCTGTAATCGTGCGTTGGTACCGTACGATCCTTTACCCTCATTACTGTTGTTCATACGTGTTATTCATGTTATATATCATATCATGCAGGTTTTCTTCGCCCGTCCTTGAGCCTTTCTTTCTGGTACTTGCTACGGTTGGCCTGACCAACCCTGAATTGTTTCCAGATTGCCTGTGACCGACCCTGTGGATCTTTTAGACTCGACTTGGAGGATGTGCTTCAGTTCCCGACCATGCTAGGAACTGTGGGAAGGTATACTCATCTACATTATTATCCTGTACTGTAGATTTTCTGATTATCATATGAGTATTTCCTGCTTTCCATATGATTCTCGCTCTTGTTCAGTATTTTATAATGATTTGCCTGTGGACATGAGATCAGAATTAGGCCATAGATTGATTGCATGCTAGGATACCCAATAAGAATTGACAGCCGTCATCGCCGTATAGCGTATTCGTACCTTATACGGTGTAGCTGGCCGACGTCCGTCTCCGTATTTCTGTACTGGGGCGTGACAAGATATTGCATGGAGTATGATTCATTCGTTCATGGATGGTTCGGGTAGATTTTGGTTCTGCACTCTCTGCAAAGATTGGACAAAACTCCAGGCAAGTACACCTTGCCAAACATTACAGTATTTGCATGCTTTTCTATAGTTCCATTCCTTCTTGCTTGGTTATGTATCTCTTGCTTCATTTATGGTTACTTTCTAGTTTCACGTGCACGTAGATTGTTACTTTTTCTTTCCATATTTACTTGTTCTATCTTTTCTATCTTGTTTGTGTCTAGTGATAGTATTGATATGCGTGTGCCATGTTTTCCTTACCTGCTTGACCCGTACTTGATTTGGACATGACTAGATAGACTTGACTTACTAGTACCATAGGAAAGAATGTTTTGTTAGCCGTGGCTATACCTTTATTGTAAGTGCCTTCCCGGGCTACGATAGAACACATGTTATAGGACTGTTAGTGCCTCTCCGGACTGCAATTTTATCACATGCACCTATAGCCATGATTAATATTATATTCTTATGACATGTCACCATCCATAGAGTTTTTTTATGTGTTATTCTTTCTCTACTGGTTATTCCTATTTTCTTGTATGTTATTTACTGTACAGTAGGCATGTATATTATGTGTCTTGCTAGTCCCCTGAGGACCTGGTGATCTCTCCAGATATTAGATGAAGGTATGGTACACTGATGGAGGATGATTGCTACACCAAGACTGCAGGTATATTTAGTTGATGTTTTATCTTTCTCTTCCGTAATTAGATTTTGTCCTATATTTGATTCTTGCTGCATTATATCCTAGTCTTGTACAAGCTTCTACTTTCCTCTAGCTTGTTCATGATAAATGTGTTATTGGGGATCCACTCTAACATATTTATCCATTCTAGAATTAGTATATTATGGTCTGATCAGCCTTACTGCACTTGATTCGTTATTATTACTGATATTTAGAGGATTGAGGTATAGTTGGTCTAGAACAACCAGACAACTTATATGTATTCGAGCTGGGCTAGTCCTCTCTGTAGGACCGTTTGAGCACCTCTAGAGGGGGGGGGGGGGGGGTGAATAGAGTGTGTGCGTGTACAGCAGAAAATAATCACCAATTAAAAAAATTAAGCAATTATATATTATGGCATATAAAAGACGGTAAATAAAATGCGGTAAAGTAAGAGTCAAGAATTCAAACTCAGTGAACACCACGATGTATACTGGTTTCCCTCTGAGAGGACTAGTCCAGTCGCGAGTACTCTTGCTCGCTGTTAATCCACTATGACACAAGCTTTAACTGAGCGCTTGCAACTCTTACAACACCGTGCTTGGCGACAAGTGCACGACCGACTTCACAACACCGTGCTTGGTGACGAGCGCACGACCGACTCCAGAAGGCAATTGGAAAATTGGAATATTTTCTGAATACAACCTCCGATACAACTCTTCAATACCAAACTCTAGATTAAACAGAAACTGTACTGGCTTGGCTAAGAGTCGTAAAGGCTTAGATATGAAAGTAAAAGCTCAGAACACTTTAGATAGAGAAGAGAAGAGATGAAATTGGATTGTTGAAATGAATGGTAATCTCAACTCTATTTATAGTATTTTTAGGGAACCGAACTCGGGCAGAGTTCGGGCAGAGTTCGGATGCTAGGATTTCGTATACGAACGTTGCATGCAGATTTGGTGGGAACTGTATTTCAAATAACCCAGACCGAACTCGGGCCAAACTCGGACCGAACTCGATCAGAGTTCTGTCAGAGTTCTGCTGGTTCAGAACAGTAAGGAATAAACCAAATTTGCATAGGTTTTGGGCCTTTTAGAATTGTGGATTTTTGGGATACGTAGGTAGGCTTATTTTTGTTTGTGGACTGAGAAAAACCTAAGCCAGTACCGATCCGATCAATCTCACATTTTTCCTAGACTCAATAAATGGAAAAATACAGAATAAATATGAAAACCAATATCCCTTTTGATGACGTCTTTTTCCTGACATTGAAGACGTATTGTTCCTTGACGGCAATCGTCCAAAGATAAACAGATCTAAAAATCTGAATACCTTTCGGGGGCTTCGCCCCCGAACCCCTGACGGGGGACGCTGCCCCCTCGACCCCTGTCCGCTGACCGGGTAGCGGAACCACCGATGCGAGGCCCCGGATAGGTCGTTTGGCGGTTCAGAGACATCTTCTTGTATAACGCCGTCTTTGGCCCATTAATAATTCTCTATTGCATATGTCCTGGTTTGATCATGTTTGATCATGCTTACAGCATGTCTACAAATAAATGTTAGGAAAACAAAATATTATAACTGATATAAGCATAGCAATATGATATAAAGAACATTTAGGACAATGCTAAGTATAAGTAGCAACATGATAGAGACTACATGAATATTAGTGACGTCATTATGTTAAACTTAATTGATTAGCCATATTCAAAAATATGATATAATCATTGGGCTAACACTCTCGATGCGTAGCTGGCATGTATACGTATCATAGTCCTACGTATTTTGGGACTGGAGTGTTACATATTTTTTTGGTGGCCCATGCAGGTCAAGTTAGCCGTTTCGGTTACGTTACAGTACCGAGCGGGCCTGCGAACATGACTAAACCTTTAGAAATCTCAATCCACAACTGCCTTGGCAATTCTTTAGAAATTTTTCTATCGTTCTTGAACTTTGTATTTGCTCTCGATTATTCTTCCTTTGCTTTCTCATGTCATTGCTTCTCGTCTCTTCTTATTTCGGAGTGACGAATGATCGTGCTATATAGGATTTATCAGAAAATTCTTTAATTAGTGTAAGTTAGTTTGCTTATTATATTTTAGTTGCTTGATAGATATGAGGGATTAGAGATGCCATGTGCCATAAGTATCTAATGTTATGGATTTTTGTAACTAGTATGCAAGGGTTATAAAATTTTAAGCCATCATGTGTTTGATGGGGTAGTATGACCAAAGGTGGGTAGATATCCTCAGTATAAAAATAAATATATGATCATACTAGGTTATGCCCTTATGGTAGTAACTTGATCAAGAATAGAGTGATAGTTTTAGTGTAGAGATTGTGTCACGACCCGCACCCACTTTTTGGGATACGAGTGCGTGTCCAAGCCAGCCTACGCCGCAGAGTCGACGGTAGAACGCTGCCACGGCCATGATGCTCAATAACACATAAATATAACATTTATTGCTCATTCGCATTTTTAACTTGATTACAACATTTACAACATTTATGTTTAAACAAAATACAAGATTCTTACAATTAATGAAATTGATACTGCATCTATCTAATCTCTAGGTTTTGGCCTGCAAGTGTAGAGATTGGCCCTCTAAAAGAAGAACCCAAACATAGCCTAACCCAGCCTATTTACTATTATGCCATATCAGTCATGAAGTTAGGATTAGACAGAATGGTAGGTATCGCTTAGGTTGGTCAGGTAAAAAGAGACTTATACAAAAGTGATAAAAGTATGGTTATGCGGATATAGCTAGATGTTTAGATTAGATGTACAATTTAAAAGTTTATAAGCTCAACCTATATAATCACAATAACATATGAGGATCCCTAGTAGGTAAATAAGTTGGCAACCTTTCAAATTTAGGAAGAAATTAGTGGTCATAGATGGTAGAAAAATAATTACTGTTAGTTGAATTAGTATTAGCTTGCCAGTTATTTCTTTTAGGCTAGAGTGACAATCTTTTAGACTTTCTTAAATATTTGAAGACCAGACCGATCATTGTTCGGTGGTTGAAAATCGTCTTCTTCCGTATCATTATTGAGTTGTTGAATTTCGATGACGAAATTCTTTCAAGGTGGGTAGATTGTGAGGACCATGATTTTGAGAATTAGTTTTTATATTATTTCTATTTATTAGATTATATATAATTTTTAATTAAGACTATAGATGTAGTTTATGTAGCTTTGATTTTTGAAGCACAATAATTATCAATTTCTCAAATCTATCCCCATCATTGTATTCTAGATGAGTCCATCTTTAGTTTGATATATCATGTCCCATCCAAATGTGTTCCCTTGTGCTATATTTTTTCATGTGCAACTTTAGGGGTAAAATGTTCATTTTAGTCTCTACCGTAAAATTTGACTAGCTTTCCAATTAGCAATTAAGGCCCAACTTCGATCCAAATCATTTGACCCAATATATAGTTTTGACCCATTTTGAGCCTACTACGCACATGTCATTGGTGTGCCATTCAATTGAGTTCCCATGTGCTAGTTTATCTTAAGTGGCACACAAGTCGAAACTATAGACATATTGGACTCAAATCGATCACAAAAATTCTACCAACCCAAAACTAGTCCAACCAGGGACCCGTTGAGCCTATCCTAGGGTATCCTAACCTATTAGACATATCTTAGATTAATTTTTTGGGATTAATATGCAGCCACATTAATCAAATCTAATTTAAATCAAATCCTATAACAACTTTCCTATTTGGGAACCAATTTAAATCCTATGAGATAGAATTGGTGTATCTTTTAGAATATGCAATCAAATCCCACCAAACCAAATCCTACTCCACCCTAACTTCTTTCCTCTTACGTGAATCTCTTCGATCTAGGATTTACGTACAATTTTTATATATTTCTCTATTAAAACCCTCCAATTTCTTTTCTTTTTTCGCACTTTTCTTTCCACCCCACAGAAACTCATCATCCCGACCTCTTCCAACCCTCCTACCACCTTCATCTCGACCCTAAGACACCTCCTAACACCCGACACGTTTACAAGAAGCCTCAGCCCCTAATTAGATCGATACGAGGCACGAAAGGCACCCGAAGTCGACTGAATTAGTGCTGAATTCGTCACAGCAGGTTAGTCAACTTGTAGACGTGATTTCATCAACTTTTTTTCATCCGTTTTACTTCAAAGCAAATCTAAGAGTTACCTTTGTGTGTCTACTCCAACCTCTGATCGTTGGATCCCCTAGTTCCAAGCGGTTTGTCCGTGGCATCGATTCTACGACAGGGTGTCCAGAACTGATGAATCTAGTTGTGAGCCATTTTTTACCTATCTAAGGCCAGTTTCTAACTTCTTATATTTTATTCAAATCTAGACATCTAGACCTTTCCGACGCATATCTGAAAGTTAGGTTTCGCATCCGTTTGTTATTTTTTAAAAATTATGACATTTGCCGTGTCACCGAACTCCGAAAAATTCTGCTTTCCTTGTGTCCAAAAGTGTCAAAACTCCATGAAACCGTATTGAACTTTATGTTGTGCAAGGCTCATTATAAATACTATTTTAACTAATTTATGGTATTTTTTTTATAGAATTTAATATTTTTAAATATTTATTGTTTTGGACCTCAAATCGTAAACCAAGTCTAGGAATAATGTTGTAGAATCAATACAAATCTTGTACAGATATTTTTTTTCTATGTATAAAATATATTATTTATTATTATATAATATTTATAAATATTTTTCAGAATTAAAAGTGATTTTTTATGTTAATAATATATTACTTTTATATGTAGATTTAATACTATATATGTTATATTAAATATATGTTATATTAAATATATGTTATATATATATATATATGTTATATTAAATAGAGTAGTCAATATGACTAGTTTTGGTATCAATATATTATTAAGGTCTATATATGGTAAGTACATATATAGTAAGTTATTAATTTATATTATGTTTGTATTTCGGAATTCGAGCGTCAAAACTGAGATCCATCAATTCCATTGCTCTCTCATTCACAAAAACCAACTCCTCTTTGGTCCCACATCGGATGTGGTGTGGGATTATTTGTGCATATATTGCTTTGCTTCTTGTTGCTTCTTTGAAGTATTGTGTGGGAGCCCTATGGGTCACACACGTGCGCCGTTGCCACCGCCCGGCTCGGTTTGTTCGCGTAATCGGTGCGGGTCAATGCCCACATCTGCGGGCACTGAATGCTGATTCGATTTCGGGTTCGGGCTGAGACCCTACAAATCTTTTTGCTTCTCTTTAATTTTTGTACGTTTGTAATGTTTAAATATTTGAACGTTGGGCAGTTATCACCCATTGAATTTTTCATTAAATCCAAACGTTTCAACACATTTTTATGTGCCTTTATCCAGTGTCAACTACGTCCTTAATTCCAGCCATCTATTACAAAGTTGTATGCCTATATATTGAGCCTCCTTCTTCTTCTTCTTCTTCTTCTCTCCTGCACAGAAAATCTCTACAAAAAAAACTCTCTCAAATTCTTGTCTTGCCAAAGTTCTTTCCATTCTTCGTCTTCTCGCTCTGGGTAGAGCTAAGTTCAAGGTAACTATTTCCAAGTTGTATGCAACGAGAAAATATCGGTAGAGCGAGAATTTTTCCACTAGGAGCATTCAGACAAAGTCTGGACATAGATCCGGATTAACTTAGGACAGTACTACGTGCACGACTTCCCCGGAGGCCAGTAACCATTAACTTTATTTTTATTTTAATTATAGATTATTAGAGGAAAAGGCAAATATTTCCAATAAATGATACTTGAGAGTGTTTATGTGAGAAACAAATTTCAGGATAGTTATTAGATTTTAAAAAAAATTGTAAGAGGTATTAAAGCTATAAAAAAAGTATGATAGTTTTTGGTATTTAAGTAAAATTCAAAAAAAAAATAATGATACTATGATTGGTTGCTCCAACGTGAAGCATATAATAACCAGACTGGAAATGTAAAAATTGAGAAGATAAAATCTTAATAGAAGTGTACCGGACAATTAGGCATCATTAGAAGTATCAATTTTTTATAACTCTATAACGAATGTTGATGGTCAAAACCACAAGAGAACCTTCATTAACAACTATAAGAGAAACGCCAACAACCCTTAGTTTATTTTTGGAATATGGAATTAACTTTATTTCCAAAATGACTGAATATTTTCAAAAATAGTAGATAAGAGTCAACATAAATAGATTTGAGTTGTAAATCTCTAATTTCTTTGATGTCAAGCACACCAAAGAGTCAATGCCACATCTATAAACACGTAACAAATATCTACAAAGACAAGAGTTGTAAAAAAATATACCGTTTCAGTAGGACAAATTATGGTATTAATCACATTTTAAACTTCTTCCACAATAAATTTGAGAAAGTTATAATATAAGACGAAAATGATTAATTAATTACTAGGCTTTCAATCCTATTATACAAATGTTAGTCAAAACTAATTAAGGTTAGAACTTTGATATTTTGCTCGTGTGCGTGCATTAACGGCGCACGTGCACGACTGAGGACGACGGAGCAGTATGAGAGAAGGGCAGAGCGGTAGGGGGAGGCATCGGCGGAGGAGACGGTGGAACGGCGGTGGCGGAGGCGGGCGGTGGCGGAGCAAGAAGGGGTTGGTGGCAGCAGCGCCGCTGTCCTTGGCTGCGCACGAACACTAATTGTGCACGCATGCATGTCAAATTAAATTTTTGTTAAGTTTATAGCCAGAACAAAGGGAGAAACAGAACAAAATTGCTTTTTGACACGCGCGAGTGCATAGCCGGTGCACGTGCCTGGCTGAGATAGTCGACGCCACCATCGCGCTCCTCCCGCTCTGTCCATGGCCGTATGTTCCGGCGATTCCCTCTAGAGCTCCGATGACGCCTCAGCCCTCCCTTCGGCGATCCCCCTAGTGGTCCGGCGATGCCTCTCCCCTTTTTCACTAGTGCTCCAGCGATCTCTGTTGTGTTCTCCGTCGGTGCCGCATCCTCTGTCGCCGCGACGTCACCCTCATCCCCTCTAACGCTCAGCCCTTTCCTCCTCTCCGACGATCTTGGCCGCACGTGTGCACCATGTCAAGGACTTAGTGTTTTTGCTAGCACTTCGTCCCGTACGGTACACTATCTTCCTCCTCGAAGGCTCGTGCAAGCCTTCCTAACACGACTTAGCTAAATCGCTAAGAAAAATAAGAAGAGTGGTACAAAGATGGAACTCGTAAGATTTTTTTATTGCTTGGAGAATGCTTACAAGTTTTTAGGTGGTGAGGAACAAATGAGCCTCCCCTTTTTATAATGGCTCATAGAGCTTTCCATGGAAACTTCTGGAAGGAATATTCCAGAAATTATTCTTTCTACCATAACTGGAATGGCATATTCCAGGATTATTCTTTATGGACATAAAAGAAAACTTTACGGGCCATCCAGAAGCATCTTAGGCCATCTAGAATGATTTTGGGCCTTCTAGAGAAATCTACCGTCTTCTGGAGAGTTCTGCTATCTTCTGGAATGTTCTAGAAGCTTTTCGCATAACTTTGGTCCTTGAAAAGGTTATGCAACTTGACCTCGGACGGGGCCCAACATTTGGGACGTTACATTCTTCCCCACCTGTCACTCCCCATTCCCAGAATACGTAAATTTTTGATTTTTTTATGTATATGGTATCTGGCACATGTATCTTTATTGCATGTATCCTGTATTTGTAACTGGCCATGGCATGGAACAGTATCTCATCGCAGATTAGTGTGCCACCCCTTGTCCTTGTTTGGTTGTAGGCGTGGTTTACTATTTTGATGAAAGGATTTCTGAACCGTGTTGTGGTTAGGATTTTATTTAATTAATTTAATTAGTTGTATCATGTAACAATTAACATGTCATTAGTCACATGGTTAGAGCATGTTTAGGGCTTAGGGTTTTCTTAAGCCAACCCCTATATATATTCTCTTCCTCACTCTCTCTCCTCATTCACTCTTTTCATTTCTTTTCCTCCCAACCAAAAGGCAAGTACATCTTGCACCAAATGGAGAGATTCTTGTATTTTTTATTTCTTGATTTTTCTTTGATATGATTTGTCTATATTGTTCTTCTCATCATCCTCTACAAGTTTAGTTCTTGGAGTTTTTGATTTTAATGGCTAGTTTTGTGTAGATCTAAGTTTGTGCCATTTTCGGTTTTCTTGGGTTTTGATCTATCAGACTTCTTTGTTTTCAAAATCTAGTTATTCTATGTTGTAGAGAATTTCGTTCTACCCTATTTTGACCTATGGAAGTCCAAATTTGGACTTAGAGTGAAGGTTTTATGGAGCTTGGAAGCTGGGGGTTCCATGGCCATCCTTCTCAGATTTTCGGAGAAGATGGGTACCCACTTACCCAGCCGCATGAGATTCATTTACCCAGCCGCATAGATGGGTACCCACTTATCCAGCCGCAAGAGATTCATTTACCCAGCCGCATAGATGGGTACCCACTTACCCAGCCGCATGAGATTCATTTACCCAGCAGCATAGATGGGTACCCACTTACCCTGCCGCATGAGATTCATTTACCCAGCCGCATAGTGGGTACCAGCCGCATAGATGGGTACCCACTTACCCAGCCGCATGAGATTTATTTACCTAGCCGCATAGATGGGTACCCACTTACTCAGCCGTATGAGATTCATTTACCCAGCCGCATAGATGGGTACCCACTTATCCAGCCGCATGAGATTCATTTACCCAGCCGCATAGATGGGTACCCATCTACCCAGCCGCATAGATGAGTACCCATCTACTGCCGCTCATAGTGCCTATTTTGGCTGTTTTTGTATGTTTTATGTCCTATTTGGCTGATTCGTGGCCAGAATTTCTTCCAACTCCTAACATAAAAGTTATAGATCTTTGTCTTGGCTTCAAGGACCTTCATGTCTCACTTTAACCAGAATTCATATGTAACTTTTATGTCACGAGAGGTCCACGTGACTTCTTGACTTGACCGTGTTCCTGACCTGATTACCTGTATACGTGCTGGTACCTATTCTAAGTGTGTATTGAGATACAATATTAGTATGCACTGCGGTGCTATTTAATGAGTGCACTGAGGTGTGACTCTACGTGCTAAGTGATCATTCGTGTTATATGTCAATACATGTGTACCTTCCAGCACCTTCATGGTAATTGGTCAGTAATAGTGTCGTTGTATGTTGATTGTTGTTTGAAGCATTACACTAAGCATGGATCTAGATTGAGCCAATGTGGATTCATACTTAGGGTACACGTACTATGGTACGACATATAGGAGGATGACCATGTGACCACGACATGTAATTCCAATATCAAGATAGGGTTAAGCTAAGCAACTTAAATTGGTAGAAGCATTGGGAGGGAACAGAATCTCGAGATCGTACGTCACCAGCCGCCCTGGGTCCCGTCCTGGCACGTCGGGTTGGCTGCCTCAGATACTGTATAGTCATCCGCACTAGTGGAGTACAGTATCTGATTTGTGACTGCCGAGCCAGCTCTTCCTATAGGAGAGCTAAAACCGTTACTGCTTATTCTAGCGCGATGGCCTTTCGAGGGACCGGTGCATTTCGTGCTTGCTTGTATATAATGGTTTGGCTAGCCCTGCTGGAATACGATACGATCTGAGGATTCCTATATATATATTGTATTACTGGGATAATCCAAACAAATCATAGAAAGCCGTAGGATTGATTGGCCGCTTGTAAGCTGACTTGTTTGTGATATGTTTTCTTCTGTTAGCTACCAAGGAACATGGACTATTGTGGTGCGTGGTCCAACCCATGTCCTTGTTTGGTTGTTGGGTTGGGCTATTGTGCTGCGATAGGCTATGGACCGAAGTCGCGATCAAAAGCCCTTTTACCTGCCCATGGTTATAGGATATATCTTATCTCGGCACGATATTGGCACCGTTTGTCCTTGTTTGGTTGTAAGGGTGTCGTATTGTCTCGATGATATGGTATAAGCCTATAACTCGTGAATCAGGTCTTATTTAACTCATTGGATTTATCTCACTCTTTGTGCTCCCTTGTGGTACTTGCTATTCGGGGCCTGACCCCGCTGGTTTTGTTTGGCCAGATCTCGTAGCAGCTCCAGAGGATCTAGCTTTCTATCCGAACAATGGTGCACACCAGGAGTATGGACGCCAGGGACCATGAGTGAGTTTCTTCTTCACCGCTCTGATATCTTCTATTTTGTACTTGGCGTTTAGCCACCGGCACTTGTTTAGCCGGCAGTTTTGGACACTAGTTTTCTTTGCATAATTGTAATTAAATCAGACTGCAGCTGACTATAGTTATGTACTATTGACTCTCGGAACTAGCTCATCATTTTGTATATCTAGACTGATGAATCATTTTGATGAAGCGTCGGGGTTGCCTTACTGCTTTGTCTTATATGATCATTATTTACTGCTTCTTGTTTTGATTGATTGAGACATAGATGCTCTGTGGGACCATAGAAGACCTGATTTTGGCATGTACCCCCTTGTCTCTTGACAGCCACGATCGCCGTATGACGTTTATATACCTCATACGGTGTAGCTGGCCTAGTCCGTCTCAGTATTCCGGTACTGGGGCGTGACAAGGTTTTAGTGGTGGCCCTTGCAAGGTCTATTTTTCAGACTTGTGGGGTATTACGATTATAGGAGTCTTAATCAAAACATGTTTCCCTTGATCTCCTGAGTCATTCTCTTTCTCCCACCTTGATTGCTAACTTGATTGTCATCCTCGATTCCTTCCCGTCCTGTCTTTTGATACCTTGTATCCTTTCCTTTAGGGTCACATCATTCTTGGCTATTGGAGGAGCCGACATGGAAGAGAATCTAGTAGATCAGGGACCAGTTGGAGATCAGCAAGGGGTAGCCCCTCTACCTGGACAGATTCACATCGAGAACGTTACCGAGCATAAGCCAGTTGAGCTACAGAGGCCAGAGGATCCCGTACCTCCAGCGATGCCGGTAGTACCAGTAGCATTAGATGTGCCGACACTATTATAGATTATTAGAGGGTTATTGGAGACCCAGCAATGCCAGACGGTAGCCCAACAGCAACAACAAACTCGACAGCAAGAACAGAATGTGCTACAGAATCAGGGGTTGCAATTAGCCCTTGAGAGAAGTGTCTGGAATGATTCAGGAGCGTCCGGAAGGTTTTGTCGACTTAACCCGAGATATTTTGACGGTACGGAGGATGCCATCACGACGGATGCTTGGATTCAGGATACAGAGGCCATATTGACCGCAGCAAAGGTTTCAGTAGAAGAGAAGGTTGACCAGGTCAGACTTTTACTTCAGGATCTCGCCCGCGATTGGTGGACATCGGAAGAGGTTGGAATGAGGCGTCCTGTTCCCTGGGATACCTTCAGTACCAGATTCAAGGCTAAGTACTTTGGCGTGGTAGCGCGGTATGAGCTACAGTAGAGGTTTATCACTCTCAAGCAGGCTGGTAAGACGGTGGATGGTTATGCAACGGAGTTCTGCAGGTTAAGTAGGTTTGCTCGGATGATGGTGGCGACAGAGCCAGAGAGAGCAATGAGGCTCCAGCAAGGACTTCACCTAGAGATTTTACAGCTGGTCGAGGGGCACGACTACCAGACATTCGATACAGTATTGACGGTGGCTCGGAGGCACGAGCTTACTATTCAAAGGTTATCAGCAAGGACTGGGGGCCAGAAGAGGTCTCATACGCAGAGTGCTGGAGCAGGAGCAGTACCTCGGACGTCAGCACCAGCACCTGGCATCCGTATTCGTGATGCAGTACCAGTCACGACAATTGTGACTGCACCAGTTCGACAGCAGCAACAGAAGAACCAGCAGCAGCGTCAGGAAGCACCAGTGGGTTGCACTTACTGTGGTAAGGGAGGGCACACTAGGGATGTGTGTCGTTCAGCTAATGGATTATGCTTGAGGTGTGGCAGTCCAGACCATAGGATTGCCAATTGTCCTATGATACAGAGGCCAGGAGGGCCAGCTCAACGATTTCCGGCATTGCCAGCTCCAGAGGTAGCACCGTATCAAGGGCCAGCACTAGCAGTGAGGCCACAAGCCCAGCGTCCATTACTGACGCAAGCTCAGATGTACCGACAAGCGCAACATCAGGTTGGACAGCAGGGCCAGGGAAGGTAGGGACAAAGGCAAGAAGAATTTAGAGTATTAGAGCAGAGGTTGGCTGAAGGCGGTCAGATTTTGGGTAAGTTTTGAGTATTATTTATTATAATTCCTTGAGTTTTATATTCGAAGAGTGAAAGCAGCTTTCTCGTCTCACTCATCTGCTCTCGTATCATGTGATACGTGATTTTTATCATGTGTCTTGATTACGAGAGTACGTCCTGGGCAGAGTCTCGTTCTTGATTTAGTCATTGGTACCGACTTATCTCAAGCGTTGACCCTTGTCCACTTTGGGAGTCAGTGTCGGACCTCGAGGACGAATTCCTACCTGACTTGAGAGGCATATTTTATTCGTATGTCTCCGATCATTTCCTTCTAGGGTAAGATTATTGTTTGTGCTCTTACTTAATTATTCTTGCTTTCTTAAACTGTTCATATGCCATGTGTTGTTTGATAATTGTGCTTGCTATATGTCATGAGTGTATTTCGTGATCTGAGAGCGCGCTCGACTAGCCTTATCGAAATTTCGAGGACGAAATTTTTCTAAGGAGGGTAGAGATGTCACTCCCCATTCCCGGAATACGTAAATTTTTGATTTTTTATGTATATGGTATCTGGCACATGTATATTTATTGCATGTATCCTGTATTTGTAACTGGCCATGGCATAGAACAGTATCTCATCGCGGATTAGTGTGCCACCCCTTGTCCTTGTTTGGTTGTAGGCGTGGTTTACTGTTTCGATGATAGGATTTCTAAACCGTGTTGTGGTTAGGATTTTATTTAATTAATTTAATTAGTTGTATCATGTAGCAATTAACATGTCATTAGTCATATGGTTAGAGCATGTTTAGGGCTTAGGGTTTTCTTAAGCCAACCCCTATATATATTCTCTTCCTCACTCTCTCTCCTCATTCACTCTTTTCATTTCTTTTCCTCCCAACCAATAGGCAAGTACATCTTGCACCAAATGGAGAGATTCTTGCATTTTTTATTTTTTGATTTTTCTTTGATATGATTTGTCTATATTGTTCTTCTCATCATCCTCTACAAGTTTAGTTCTTAGAGTTTTTGATTTTAATGGCTAGTTTTGTGTAGATATAAGTTTGTGTAATTTTCGGTTTTCTTGGGTTTTGATCTATCAAACTTCTTTGTTTTCAAAATCTAGTTGTTCTATGTTGTAGAGAATTTCGTTCTACCCTATTTTGACCTATGGAAGTCCAAATTTGGACTTAGAGTGAAGGTTTTATGGAGTTTGGAAGCTGGGGGTTCCATGGCCATCCTTCTCAGATTTTCGGAGAAGATGGGTACCCACTTATCCGGCCGCATGAGATTCATTTACCCAGCCGCATAGATGGGTACCCACTTACCCAGCCGCATGAGATTCATTTACCCAGCAGCATAGATGGGTACCCACTTACCCAGCCGCATGAGATTCATTTACCCAGCCGCATAGATGGGTACCCACTTACCCAGCCGCATGAGATTCATTTACCCAGCCGCATAGATGGGTACCCACTTACCCAGCCGTATAGATGAGTACCATCTACTGCCGTTCATAGTGCCTATTTTGGCTGTTTTTGTATATTTTATGTCCTATTTGGCTGATTCGTGGCCAGAATTTCTCCCAACTCCCAACATAAAAGTTGTAGATCTTTGTCTTGGGTTCAAGGACCTTCATGTCTCACTTTAACCAGAATTCATAAGTGACTTTTATGTCACGAGAGGTCCACGTGACTTTTTGACTTGACCGTGTTCCTGACCTGATTACCTGTATACGTGCTGGTACCTATTCTATGTGTGTATTGAGATGCAATATTAGTATGCACTGCGGTGCTATTTAATGAGTGCACTGAGGTGTGACTCTACGTGCTAAGTGATCATACGTGTTATATGTCAATACATGTGTACCTTCCAACACAGTCATGGTAATTGGTCAGTAATAGTGTCGTGGTATGTTGATTGTTGTTTGAAGCATTACACTAAGCATGGATCTAGATTGAGCCGATGTGGATTCATACTTAGGATACACGTACTATGGTACGACATATAGGAGGATGACCATGTGACCACGACATGTAATTCCAATATCAAGATAGGGTTAAGCTAAGCAACTTAAATTGGTAGAAGCATTGGGAGGGAACAGAATCTCGAGATCGTACGTCACCAGCCGCCCTGGGTCCCATCCTGGCACGTCGGGTTGGCCGCCTCGGATACTGTATAGTCATCCGTACTAGTGGAGTGCAGTATCTGATTTGTGACTGCCGAGCCAGCTCTTCCTATAGGAGAGCTGGAACCGTTACTGCTTATTCTAGCGCGGTGGCCTTTCGAGGGACCGGTGCATTTCGTGCTTGCTTGTGTATAATGGTTTGGCTAGCCCTGCTGGAATGCGATATGATCTGAGGATTCCTATATATATATATTGCATTACTGGGATAATCCAGACAAATCATAGAAAGCCGAACGATTGATTGGCCGCTTGTAAGCTGACTTGTTTGTGATATGTTTTTTTCTGTTAGCAACCGAGGAACATGGACTATCGTGGTGCATGGTCCAACCCATGTCCTTGTTTGGTTGTTGGGTTGGGCTATTGTGCTGCGATAGGCTATGGACCGAAGTCGCGATCAGAAGCCCTTTTACCTGCCCATGGTTATAGGATATATCTTATCTCGGCACGATATTGGCACCGTTTGTCCTTGTTTGGTTGTAAGGGTGTCGTATTGTCTCGATGATATGGTATAAGCCTATAACTCGTGAATCAGGTTTTATTTAACTCATTGGATTTATCTCACTCTTTGTGCTCCCTTGTGGTACTTGCTATTCGGGGCCTGACCCCGCTGGTTTTGTTTGGCCAGATCTCGTAGCAGCTCCAGAGGATCTAGCTTTCTACCCGAATAATGGTGCACACCAGGAGTATGGGCGCCAGGGACCATGAGTGGGTTTCTTCTTCACCGTTCTGATATCTTCTATTTTGTACTTGGCGTTTAGCCACGGCACTTGTTTAGCCGGCAGTTCTGGACACTAGTTTTCTTTGCATAATTATAATTAAATCAGACTGCAGCTGACTATAGTTATGTACTATTGACTCTCGGAACTAGCTCATCATTTTGTATAGCTAGACTCATGAATCATTTTGATGAAGCGTCGGGAACGCCTTACTGCTTTGTCTTATATGATCATTATTTACTGCTTCTTGTTTTGATTGATTGAGACATAGATGCTCTGCGGGACCATAGGAGACCTGATTTTAGCATGCACTCCCTTGTCTCTTGACAGCCACGATCACCGTATGACATTTATATACCTCATACGGTGTAGCTGGCCTAGTCCGTCTCAGTATTCCGGTACTGGGGCGTGACACCACCTAAGGCGTTGACGCCCTCGTCAACCATGCTCACTGAGAAACGCCTGGACCTCGGCCTCGAACTGATGCAGCGTATCAGCACGTTCCCAGCTAGACTCGCCGTGCTACATTCCCTTCCATTGGATGAGGTACTCCACATATGGAGATATGCCTCGCCGACGAATGGTCCTCTTGTCCAGTACGACTTCCACCTCCTTGTCAAAGGACGTAGTCATGGTCGCCGTGGGTCGCTTTGGAACTCCTTGCTGGGGATCCTCCAAGTCTTCATGGTACGGCTTCAGGCAACTGTTATGGAAGACTGGATGAATCTTCAGCTTGGCAGGGAGCTCGAGCTTGTAGGCTACCTTGCCTACCTTCTTGAGCACGGGGAAAGGGCCTTCGTACTTCCAAATCAGTCCTTTGTGTACTTTCTGGAACACCTTAAACTGTTGCGGTTGTAGATTCACCATCATCATGTCCCCTTCCTTGTACTCCACTGGACTTTGCCTTGCGTCGGCCCATTTCTTCATCTTCCTCGCGACCTTCTCCAGAATGCCTTGGCAATGTCCGCATTTGTCTTGAAGTCTAAAGTAAATTGGTTAGCCGTGGGGCTTCTACTCGAGGACTCCGCACTCAGCGTGTGCGGGGCAAGTGGCTGTCGACCCATCACCAACTCGAATGGGCTGCCGTGCGATGACTCGCTCCATTGAAGGTTGTAGCAGAACTGAGCGACATCGAGGTGATGCATCCAATCCCTCTGGTTGGCACTCACAAAGTGCCGCAAGTACTCCTCGAGTAGCGAATTGACCCGCTCGGTCTGCCCGTCCTTCTGCGGGTGGAAGCTGGTCGAGAAGTACAAGTCCATCCCGAGGATTTTGAACACTTTCGTCCAGAACTTTCTCGTGAAGCGGGATCTCGATCGCTGACTATGTTCACCGGGATGCCCCAAAACTTCACCACATGGCTGATGAACAGTCATTCGGCTTCATCTGCCGTGCAGTCCATTGAAGCAACAATGAAGGTTGCGTACTTTGAGAACCGGTCCACTACCACGAGAATGGACCCAAGCACCCCCACTTTCGGCAGGACGAACATGAAGTCCATCGATACGCTCTCCCACGGCCTGCTTGGCATGGAAAGAGGCTCCAGCAGGCCCCCGAGCTTTTGATGGTCTACCTTGTCTTGTTGGCACACAAGACAAGTGTGTACATAGTCCTCCACATCCTCGTGCATGTGAGGCCAGTAATACGCGGCCTCCAGCAGCGCCAAGGTCCGCTTTTGCCCCGGGTGTCCAGCCCACTTCATATTATGACACTCTTTGAGCAGCTGTCTCCGTAAGCCACTCCACTTGGGCACGACCACCGTGTCGCCCTTGGTATAGAGAAGCCCGTCTTTCAGCTAGAACCTTCTCGTTTTGCCCTCCTTGACAAGCTTCACTATAGCCTGTGTCAACGGGTCCTCCATGATACCCACTCGAACACGGTCCAGAGTGTCCCCCTTGAGCAAGCACATGGATGCGAGCTCGGCCCTTCTGTTGAGTGCATCGGCCACCTGATTTTCCTTGATGGGTTTGTACTGCAACTCCAGGTCGAACTCGGCTAGAAAATCTTGCCATTTTGCCTGCTTCAGAGACAGCTTCTTTTGGGACTGGAAGTAGCTCATGGCAACATTGTCCGTCATGACCACAAACTTGATGCCGAGAAGGTAGTGCCGCCATTTCCTCAAGCTATGCACGACCGCGGTCATCTCCTTCTCTTGTACCGTGTAGCGCCGCTCGGTATCATTCAACTTGCATTTTTTGAAGGACGCGTCCGTATGCACTTTGAATGCCTTGGAGTAGTCCGGTAGAGATAGGACCGGCTCCTCCATCATAGCCCTCTTCAGTGCCTCGAATGCCTCCTCGCATCGGGGCATCCAGCTCCACGCTCGATCCTTCCATAGCAGATCGGTCAGAGGCGCTGCGATGGTAGAATATCCTCGGATGAATCGCCAGTAGTAGTTCGCCAGGCCAAGGAATGATCGCAGCTCCATCATCCTGGTGGGAGCCTTCCACTCCCGTATCGACTGGACCTTTGCACCGTCCATCCATATCTTGCCATGCCCGATCCAGTGCCCCAAGAACGATACCTCTTCTTGTGCAAATGATAACTTTCCCCGCTTGATGAAGAGTCCGTTCTCCCCCAGTACTTGGAAGATGGTCTTCAAATGCTCAATGTGCTTCTTCATCGTGTTTGAGTACACAACGATATCGTTGAGATAGACCACGACGAACCGATCCAGGTAGGGATGAAAGAGCTTGTTCATCAAAGTACAAAAAGTTACATGAGCATTTATTAGACCAAAAGTGTAGTGCTCTGTCCCGCTCAGTCAATCGGAGGAATCGAAATGCTGACAACGGCTTGCTCGAAGACTCGCTCAGGTGGGTGGCTTCAGTGAACTTGTCTCAGCTTGGCCTTCACATTAATAAAATAAAAGTTTTCAAATGCACAAGTAGGCTTGATAATAAAAGAGATGCATCCACATAGCTAAAAGAATAATCCCAACTTAGGTCAGACCGAGTTAGGATATGGAAAGGTCCCATGGTCGGCTTAGAAGTTTTTTCAGCGGCTTTTTAAATGACACTAGATCCTTCGTCCCGTGGCTTGGGAGAAGGAAGCTGGTTTAAGTTGCCACGAAGTTAAAAACATAGCCTAAGTCATAGGCGTCGCCCGCATGAATGCTTGATAAAGCATACACGGTCCCATCATCCAGGGTTTGGCATTGCCTTGCTCATCCAACGGGTTAAGTTACAGTAAATGTTGCAGAGCACAGCTTGTGGTGTAAGTCTAGACACCCAAAGAACTTGGTTGTTCAAGTCGAACGCGTGCACGACACGTTCTCTCGATACAAGGCTTGGCATAGCCTCTGCTCGTCAAGTCGTTGCACGAATAAGTTAGACAAGAGTTGGCTGGACTATCGAAGCCATTTTTAGCACTGTTCCGCTCTTTCTGCGGTTGACAAGTCATATAGTCCCACGATCTCATGGTTTGTCATATAAATTATGTGACTTGAGCGATAGTGTCGCCTAGAGAACAAGTCAGTCTAGGACACGAGCCACGGCTGGGTTAAGGATAAGTATGCCACGGACAAAGGAACACATTATGTTCAAGTTAAGATGGAAGACTACTTAGTAGTCGTTTCCTGGATTTCAAAGGATAGAAGTTCATGCGACTGGTTGTCGCCGAGATCGGTCCCGCTACTTGGGAGTCTCGGTAAGAAAGTACACGAGAATGGTCCCGCTACTTGGGAGTCTCGATAAGGAAGTACACGAGATCGGTCCCGCTACTTGGGAGTCTCGGTAAGGAAGTTCACGAGATCGATCTTGCTACTTGAGAGTCTCGATAGAAAGTTGGAAAGCATGGTCATGATTAAGGAAGGACTTGGTAGATCGAGTTGAGTCTTACATGGTCATTGGACAACTTGTGCGTAAGGAGAATTCTTCGAATGATCCCGGAGCACCGGGTTCGTGTCGGCCTAGGAGGAATTACAGATATTGTACGGCCTTCATCGACGGTACGACTCGATTAAAGTAAACTGTTACAATATAGGCTGCTGGTCATTCGGTGGGAGCTCGTACCTTGCACGCAAATGGTCACCATATGCAAAGATCCAGTATAGCTTGGCATTGCTAGTGACTGCTCATATAGATGTGTCGACATAAGAGTGGATATCCGCATGTATGCCTTTGGATTGTATCGAGTATTAGCAAGTTACGAGTTGGGCTAACAAGGTATAATTATAGCAAGCGCTAACCTTGAATTGGCACGGGCTAGGTGTGCACGGTTGCAACACCATTCTGGAGCCTAAGATTTGGCTATAGCAAAGATAAGTGCTTCGACACGAAATAAGGCGTCGGGTTTGAGTTGTCCACGCAAGTTTCAAAAGTTAGGTTGGTCAGTCCGAGTTAAGTCTAGAAAGGGCTGCAAGGACAAGTCGGATCAAGTTACATTGAGTTGGGAGGCACGGCCTCGATCTTAAGGCACGATCAAAGTCTATTGGCACGACCAGCACGAGTCATCCCCTTGACGTCGTTGGCACGAGAATGGTCTAGAGGCACATAAAAATGAGTGAAAGTCTTGGCACGGCCGAGTTTGCATAAGTTTCTACTTTGTGAGGCATTGCCTCGAATATGTATTGAAGTTACGAATAGAGTATAGCACGACCCTGTCGTTGCATTGCCAAGTATAGGCCAAGGTATCTCTGTCCTAAAATTAATCCTAAGACATGACTAGAAAGACAATCAAAAAGGGAATTAAGCTGTACAAAGTAAATAAACGTGTCAGTTTTTTATGGGTGGGCGAGAAGCTCACTCCACCAGTACAGTTGAGTACTTACACCCACACAGTTTTCATGTGCAGGCACAGGTAGAAGCTCGATGGCCTGGAGCTCGCTTGGATGCGTCGAGGCACGGAGTTCCTTGGCGTTTCGAGACGTGCGACCGCATGGAGTCAGAAATTATATGGGACATAATGTATGGTCATCACCATTCCGAAGAATCTGCCACTCGTCGCCTTGAAGCTTGCATTGAGAAATGAGAAAGAGCAGAGTGACTTGTAATATGAGAGAAAAGTGAGCTTGAGAGACTTGTAATCTGGCCTTGTGCCCACATTGTAATATTTGTTCAATATCAATAAAAGAGTATTTTACATGAATTGTGTTTTGTCTCAAATTTTTGCTGCTGACTATTCAATGTTTTTGCTTGGGACTTTTGTGCGACGACCCCCGTCGCTTAGCCTGTAATCGGTCGTTATGGACCTGCCTTGCGTGAGCGCAATCTAGGCTCACGCGACATCACTCTTTAGCGAGGAAGATCGCTCCTACGGGAGTGGGGCGTGACATAAATGGTATCAGAGCACGGCTTTACGTCCTTGGACTTCGATTGAATTTTTTAACTCCGATGTTCCACAAACTCTGATGTTGTTTTCGTAAATCGGTATCGTTGGCGCGCTCTCTCTCTCTCTAATGTCACACGGCATGTCCATACAATAAGTCTAATTATTTTGCAAAATTGCACGAAAGAAATTTGGTTGAACAAAAGTTCAAGTAAAAGAACGGTTGGCTAAGTCGGGCTGGACATATACACCAAGAATCGTGTTGACCTTTGCAAAGTTGCGTATGAGATACAAATTGTGTCGAACAAGAATGAGTTAGACTCGATTCATAGAATGTGGGATGACTATAGAAGTGCTATCGAAAGATATTATCGTCAATGTGACATGGGCAAATCGGGCTTGGATTTTTGAGGAATGGCTCGAACGAGAATTCAAAATAATCAGTTGTGATTCATAATTTGTTTCGAGGATATGTCAAATGACTTCATCCCTAAGTGGTGTATGGGATAGCCTTGGAGATGTTAGTCGATTGAGGATGTGGGGTCCTAATGAGTCTATTAGCAAGCGTCGTATATATGCAAAGCCTTAGATCTAGTATCATTGAGTAAGTTATAATCTTGAAGATTTTGACGAGTTGATTCGATAAAAATTTGGATCGACGCGCACGGGATTGGAATTTACATTGAGCGCAAAATACAAGTGATAAGGAAAGGATAAATTGAATCGACGAAAAAGTTAAGGTGTACGAACGGATGACTTGATCGAAGAAATCGATATGAATCGTATACAAAAGTTAACATAATTGGACGATAGCGTGCATAAAAATGATTCGAATATTCGAGAATGACTCTAAGGATTGGAATCGATGTTGCTCGATGGTTTGAGTTAGCAAGGATTGAGGCAAATTAATAAAATTCGTTGTTCGACGACTTAAGATAGTCGGATGAATGTACGTGATTTTGATTTTGGACGAATTGAACATGTAACGGGTTTGAGGGATAATACTCGAACTTGATCTTGAATGTCGAGAAGATTATCCAGTTCGGACCATAGCATCGGTCGTACGACTCAAAATTCGTTGCAAATGAAGATCGTCAGGTTACATATATCATCGATGGTATTGAGGCGTATCAAAGATCGATATGCGATAACTCGGGGGTACTCTGATTCGAGGAATGACGATCGTACAAAATGTTATTGTTCCGATGGATGCTATGCTTGGGATTTTGATAAAATGAATGTTGGATAAAAATGATCGTATCTTGATGGTTATGCCGATAACCATAATATCGACGTTCTTGTCTTGCATGAACGCAACTCCAGTCTCGCCTATGCATCACATCAAATTTGGGAACGATCATTCTGCGTGAGCACGGACATGGTGATTCATATCGCGGGAACGATCAAACTCGAGAAATCAAGATGTGGCAATTTGGATTGCTTTGACTTGTGATTTGAGGCGAAGGTGGATTCGAGGATTGATCGGACTTGTGATTGATGATTGAGTAAACTTGAGGATTGAGGACACCCAATCTGCGTATCGAGAATGAATTAGTTTAGACTCAAAACAAGAGTTACGCTCCGATGAGAACGATTATTCCGCGAGAGCATTGCATGGTGATTTCATGTCGACCGTGGATAATCGAACTCGCGTGAGATTAGGACGTGACATATTGTTAAAGTTAGACGACCTTGTGATCGATTACGTAAATTGGGATAAATAACTTAAGAAATATAAAATAAGAATTATGGTTTATCGACAAGTCGTGTCGTAGCGTGCTTGACTTGGGAAGAATAGATAGGCAGATTATATCGAATATGTTTGAAAAGATAGACTATGCAAGTTGCTTGTTGGATGACAGATATTGATATGTCGAGGAAATGGTTGAACATAACCCAGTGTAGGATGGCTTTGCTGAATGACTCAGATCATTTGGACTAAGTATTGCAAGTACGAATAGGAGAAATATATGCTCGATGTTTAGAAATCTGAGTGATGTCAGCTTGGATAGAAAATCTTGTACGATCAACTTTGGTTTGACCCTAGGATTGGAGTCAGTGTTGGCATTATTGTTGGGGAACTATGATTCCAATCCTAACATTGACTTTAGCCTTGAGAAATGGCCTAGCGGGTCAGGCGAGACATCCATGTTTCGAGAGATAACATTGGTATGATTGATCTTGAGGATTGATAGGATTGGAAAATGGTATTGATGAATGGAATGATTCAAGAGTATGAAATACCCACTCACGAGACTCGGGTGACATGCATATATTTCAGGGACGGCTGAATATGTGCACAATACGACTCGAGTGAGAATGACGAATTCTCTATCATGCGGCTTTGCTAAAATGCATGTATTTTGGGACGCCTGGGATATGTGCATGATCCAACCTAGTGATACGTTGAATTCAAGTAAGACTTGAGAAATGGAAAAGTGTCGAGGATTTTGAAATCGTATTTTAAAGGAAAGATTGATGGTAGTGCGAGCGTGACTCGGATTGAAGAAATGCATAGACATAGTGTGTGCGAGAGTTATAGAATGTTGAATAAAGTGATAAGTCAATGAGTAAGTACTCAGTTAGTTTCGAGGACAAAACTTTTTCTGAGTGGTGTATGATGTAGTGTCCCGTCCCGTTCAGTCAATCGGAAAAATCGAAATGCCGACAACGTTCGGACTTAGCCACGTAATGGCTTGCTCAAAGACTCGCTCAGGTGGGTGGCTTCGGTGAACTTACCTCAGCTTGGCCTTCACACTAATAAAACAAAAGTTTTCAAATGCACAAGTAGGCTTGATAATAAAAGAGATGTATCCACATAGCTAAGGGAATAATCCCAACTTGGGTTAGACCGAGTTAGGATATGGAAAGGTCCCACGGTCAGCTTAGAAGTTTGCTCAGCGTGCTTTTAAAATGACACTCGATCCTTCGTCCCGTGGCTTGGAAGAAGAAAGCTGGTTTAAGTTGCCATGAAGTTAAGAACTTAGCCTAAGTCATAGGCGTCGCCCGCATGAATGCTTGATAAAGCATGTACGGTCCCATCGTCCAGGGCTTGGCATTGCCTTGCTCGTCTTACGGGTTAAGTTACAGTGCACGTTGCAGAGCATGACTTGTGGCGTAAGTCTAGACACCCAGAGAACTTGGTTGTTCAAGTCGAACGCGTGTATGGTACGTTCTCTCGATGCAAGGCTTGGCATAGCCTCTGCTCGTCAAGTCGTTACACGAATAAGTTAGACAAGAGTTTGGCTGGGCTATCGAAGCTATTTCTAGTACTGTCCCGCTCTTTCTGCGGTTGACAAGTCACATAGTCTCACGATCTCAAGGCTCGTCATATAAAATATGTGACTTGAGCGATAGTATCGCCTAGAGAACAAGTCAGTCTAAGGTACGAGCCACGGCTGGGTTAAGGATAAGTATGCACGGATATAGGAACACGTTATGTTCAAGTTAAGATGGAAGACTACTTAGTAGTCGTTTCCTGGATTTCAAAGGATAGAAGTTCACGCGACTGGTTGTCGCCGAGATCAGAAGTACACGAGATTGGTCCCGCTACTTGGAAGTCTCGATAAGGAAGTACACGAGATCGGTCCCGCTACTTGGGAGTCTCGATAAGGAAGTATACGAGATCGGTCCCGCTACTTGGAAGTCTCGATAAGGAAGTTCACGAGATCGGTCCCGCTACTTGGGAGTATCGATAGAAAGTTGGAAAGCATGGTCATGATTAAAAAAGGACTTGGTAGATCGAGTTGAGTCTTGCATGGTCATTGGACAACTTGCACGTAAGAGGAATTCCTTGAACGATTCTGGGGCACCGGGTTCGTGTCGGCCTAGGAGGAATTGCTGATATTGTACGGCCTTCATCGACGGTACGACTCGATTGAAGTAAACCATTATAATATAGGCTACGGGTCATTCGATGGGAGTTCGTACCTCGTACGTGAATGGTCACCGTATGTAAAGATCCAGTATAGCTTGACATTGCTAGTGACCGCTCATATAGATGTGTCGACATAAGAGCGGCTATCCGCGTGTATGCCTTTGGATTGCGTCGAGTACTAGCAAGTTACAAGTTGGATTAACAAGATATAATTATAGCAAGCGCTAACCTTGAATTGGCACGGGCTAGGTGTGTACGGTTGCAACACCATTCTGGAGCCTAAGATTTGGCTATAGCAAAGACAAGTGCTTCGGCACGAAATGAGGCATCGGGTTTGAGTTGTCCACGCAAGTTTTATACGTTGGGTTGGTCAGTCCGAGTTAAGTCTGGAAAGGGCCGTAAGGACAAGTCGGGTCAAGTTGCATTGAGTTGGGAGGCACGGCCTCGATCTTAAGGCACGATCAAAGTCTATTGGCACGACCAGCACGAGTCGTCCCCTTGACATCGTTGGCACGAGAATGGTCTAGAGGTACATAAAAACAAGTGAAAGTCTTAGCACGACTGAGTTTGCATAAGTTTCTACTTGGTGAGGCATTGTCTCGAATATGTACTGAAGTCACAAATAGAGTATAGCACAACCCTGTCGTTGCTGTCATAACCCGCACCCTGATTAGGGACACGAGTACGCGATTACGTCCAGTCTACGCCGTAGAATCGGCGGTAGAACGCTGTATAGGTCGTCTACAATAACTACACTAAACAGATAAAGGTACCTGTACAGTATATACACTCCGAATGGAGGTGACATAGCAATACAGTCTCAATCACAAAATAACTAAGGTAGATAGCACGGAAAGAAAATATGATAGATGAAAACAGGAAATAGTTCAAGATCCACACAAGCCCAAAACTATACACAATACCACAGAGTCACAAAAATATAATATAAACTACTACAGTCTAAAACAAAAGCTGGATCACAGTCCAGGCAAGCCTAACTAAGCTAACTACTCTGGGAGAATAAAATCTAGTGGCTCTACTATCAAGCCACGGTCCTGGCCTAAGTCTCCATCTGTCTCGACCCCATAGTAGGTCGAGCAGCCTGCCTCAGAAACATCTATAATATTGTCAACAGTATCCTGTCAGGAAAATGAGCAAGCACAAACACTAACATCAGTTCCATATGAATTGACAAATTCTATAAGAGACAGTATAATAAAATACAAGACAAATCAACAGGAAATATATATCAAGATGTGAGTACTGAGTAGAACGATAATATATCGATAGGATGACTTAGGAACTATTCGAAAGCCGAGTTACAACCCTTAAACCAAACAAGGACCGAGGTTGTAACCCTTCTCCCGAACAGAACTTAGTCTCCTATGATAAAATGTGACTTGAATTATTAGAGCGCTATGTGATCGGCTAGGGAAATCATGGTCAGGTTATCCACTTGGCCCGACAATCGCACGGTGTTCTCACGAAAAGTCATGCCGACCAACCTGGATAACAAGCGCACGGAGGAATCTGCTACACCCTACGTGAGGTGAGAGTGGCACAAACAAAATAGTGACATAGGGCATTGATCACATAACCCCTAATAATTCCCCCATCCCCGAATAGTATAATGGATCTGGACATGACACGTCATGACACGGGATTCCATAAGAGGGTAGCAAGTCCCCTTAGGAATCGGTGTCTATACCAATACACGGAATAAGACAGAAAATGTACCAATATACCACAAAAAATCTAGGAACAACATCCCATGTCATGATCCAGCATATACTAGTCCGTGAACTATCGTGACTGAAAATCGAGTAAGACACTACAACTGAATCGGATATAGCAGATATCAAGACAATGAAAACTATCAGTGAATGTACTCGCCTATGGTCCTGAGCTGATAAGGTGAACAGATGCTCAGAGTAATCACAGACCTAAAGATGAGATACCATGAGTCCAAACAGGGTTTAATAATGAAAGAAAAGCTAATCTAGTCATGATATGCAAGTCTAAGTCAAAACTAGGTCAAACTAAGTCACACCAAGCTAAACTAGGTCCCACTAGAACAACCATGGTCAAACAAGGTCACAGGAAGTCAATCCAAGTCAAACTAGGTCAATCTGGGTCAAAGGTTGACTTACAGTTGACTTTTGGTTCAAAAAGTCAACTCTGGTCAACTCTAGTCAATACTGAGTCAACCATGGGTCAACCTTAGGTCAAACTAGTCAAATGTTGACTAACAGTTGATTTTCAGTCAACTGGTCAACTCTGGTTTGGTTTTGGTCAATTCTAAGTCAAGTGTTGACTTGAAGTTGACTTTTGGTCAAAAAGTCAACTCTTGGTCAACGGAGGTCAAGACTAGTCTAAACTACCCTTATCTAGTCATTACCTACCAAGACAACCTATTTCTAAGCTCATCTTAGAAGTCAAACTTAAAATCTTAACAATACCCTATTACCTACATTTATCCTTCACAAGGTAAATACCAATACCTTGCCCATTACAAAGGAAACCCCTCTAGATCTCAGGATACTAGCCTAGGCTTCTTAGGGTAGCTAGATACTATCCTATTTAGGGTTTACCAACCAAGAAATCTAGGGTTCTTGGGCATCTAATCCATCTTATCTTCCATGTTGGTCATCCCAACATTACCTTAGGGTATCGTCATGATACGCTATGGCATCTTGAGATACCACACCCTACTCTCTACCAACCTTCCTAGTTCACTCTCCCACACTCTCCTAGTGTCTAGGTTAGCCACTCTAACTAGTCTACTAGGATACTAACTTAGTTAGGACACTAACTTAACCAACTCACTACTAACACTAACACAACATCAAGCTAACACCAACACTCACTAACCCCTCTAACTAGATACTCACCCACACTAGACACCACCCAACTAGGCACTAACTAAGGGTTTATATAGGCTTCTAGTGGATCAATTTGTGGGGCATACTTGTATGTAGGAGTTTTGGAATAATGGATGCATGAGTGAATGGTTGAATGAATGGATAGGATGTGTATTGATATGTGAATGGAATGATGAAATGAAAATGAAAAAATGAATGAATGAGAGGATGAATGAAATCATGGAAGGATGAATGATTGAAAGTGTGAGTGAATGAAGGGTGTATGAGTATATATATGAATACTTAAATGAATGGGTTAATGTGTGGGCTGAAATTGGATTGAATGGACTGATTTTTAGGTGATATGGGCTGATTACATGGCTGTCAATGGGGTCATATATGGGTTGGAATGTGGCTTATGTAGGGGCTGATTTATAGGTGATATGGAGACTTATATATGGGGTGATATGTGGCTAAGTGTGGCTGAATGTAGGGGCTGCTATGGACTGAATATAGGGCTGAACATAAGGCTGTTTTGGGACTATTTTGAGTGTCAAAATGGGACTGATATATATGTGAAATGGGGGGGTTATGATGGCTGAATGTAGGCTGATTTATAGGACTAATATATGGCTGAAAGTATGTGATATAGGGGCTTTCCATGGGCTGAATATGAGGGCTTTCCTAGGGGCTGTTACTGCCCTGCTGTGCAGTCCAAAATCAGTCCCCTTTGTGGGGACTGATACATGCTAGCTGCTGTCTCCTGTGACAGCAGCTCCCCCCACCACTTGCTCACTCTCTCACACTCTAACTCTCTCTACATATCTCCATCTCAAACTCACTCTCCCACACACACACACACACACACACACACACACACACACACACACATATATACATGTGCACACACACACACACACACAGACACACACACAGACACACACACACACACACACACACACACACACACACACATATACATATGCACACACACACCAATATATACATATATACACACACCCACACACACATATATATATATATATACATATATATGAATGTATAGAGAGACACATATGCATATAAATATATAACCATGAAAATATTTATATATATTATGATACATTAAGAGCAATACTCTAGGAATCTAAAATCTGAAATTAAAATAGAAAATATTTATCAAATAAATCACAACCATATGAAGTGTCCAATATTGGGGGTTTCCCACATGCACACAAAGCACAACACAAAGGACACTCATATGACCTCCAAATTGACACAAAATGGACACAAATGGAGACACAACTATGGGGGTCATTCCTACAGGTTCAAAATATTTATATATGCATGTAGGGGTGGATTAGAGGAGAGATTATACCTTCCGGGAGAGAGATTCTAAGAGAAACCCTTCCGATACGACACCGACACGAAGTGGCCTCCAAATGGACACAAACCAAAGCCAAATCCTTCCAAACTTGGCTAGCACCCTCTATCCATGGAGTAGAGGAGAAATGAAGAAGATTTGGTGGAAGAAATGGTTGATTTGGAGATAAAATCAATAGGAACCTTCTCAAAAATTTGGGGAAGAACAAGAGAGAGAAAATGGATGGATAATAACAAATGAGAGGATGACTCCACCCCTCCTCCTATGGCTGCCATGTGTGGGCTAGGTGTCCCCTATAGGAAAGTCTAAAATACCCCCATTTGTCCTATTTAATTTAAATTAGGAATGGGCTTAAGGTTGAGGCTAATTTAGTCTAGTTTAAAGGCTCTAATTAACTTAACCTACCCATGAATAATTACTCTAATTCACTAACTAAAATAATGTCATGTGGGCCATGCCTAACTAATGAGTGGGTCCCACTAGAGTCAAAACTACCTCGGGTCCCCGTTACAAGTCGGATTGAGCTGAAATTCGAACCCGACTCAAATAACCCCAAAGCAATATCATAAATAATAAAATAAATTTCAAAAATATTCAAAAATACAAAATAACAAAAATATGCCTGTTCCTGAAAACTGGAGGTGACAAATCTATCCACCTTAAAAAAATTTGTCCTCGAAATTAAAACAAAGCAATCACAAGAAAACACATGCAGAAAACAATCCCTCTCAAATACTCCAAAAAAAATTCAGCAAAATAAAAATCTCTTAAGGTACAACTGTTACGTGTCCGGCACGGACACGAAACCAACACAAAATCTCACCCATTAAAAGCCAAATCAACAATCACCAATGTAATAATATCAAAAATAAATCAACGAGGTCCAATGACCAAAATACCCTTGGACCAGAAATAATTCCTAATCACATGGTTAGGCTCTAGGTCAAACAGTCTCTAAGATTTCACTAGCAAAACATCAAAAAAATCTTAAGTCATGGCTTAAAAATTTAAAAATGATTAAAATCTCCAAAATCAAAGCATGAATTAAATGACAATAATTAAATAACTAAAACTATAAAATTTAAAATTACTCTCAATTAGAAACTGGGTGCTACAAGTCTATCCACCTTAAAAAAATTCCATCCTCAAAAATTAAAACAAAGTAAACACAGAAAAATTATGCAGTTCGACAATCATATGCGTCTGTCCAGAATCATGATACTCAGAATCTCCGTCATGCTAGTGAGCAAGGCTACGATAATCACAGAGTCCTTGACTATGGTACATACCTCTAGAATCATGGTATTTAAAATTTTCGCATTGCCGCATGCTTGGCAGCGAAAACCTTAAATTTTCACACCCTAGAAATACATCCATAACCCGACTATATGTCCTCACTATGCCTGCTAGCATGACCCTAGAGGATTCTAAACCTCAAAATCAAGGCGACCTAGCCCATACGACTTATCTCAAAAAAAAATCACATCACAAGAATAAAATTTTCATCAAACAATCAAGGAACAGATGGAATCGAATTTCAAGACAGTTTATAAGGAGGCAAATACAGAAATGAGATCGAAAGATTGGAACCTGCACTCTCCCCTGCTACTGCCTGACTGTCCTCAACTGTCATGGCGAAAGCACGCCCCTGCTGGCCTCCTCTAGCCTGCTGCACTCTGTCATGGCCTGCCTGTCTGGCTGCACGGGCAGCACAGTTCTTCATCTGGTGGTCTGGAGCTCCATTGAATAAACAAAATCCTAGCCTCTTCCTGCAAACCCTACGTGTGTGACCCATCTTCTTGCAGAAAGCACACTGGATGGCCTGCCTCTTGCCTGACCCTGCTGCTGGTCGACACGTGCTGGTGCCTGATGTAATCTGTCCTAGCCTCCTCGGACTCCACGAACGTGGCAATTCTTTAGCTGGTGGTCGGACGCCCCACAGTATAGACACGCGCCCAACCTCATCCTGCAAACCTTCCAGGTGTACCCCGGCTTCTCGCAGAAATCGTACAGAGTAGTCTGCCTCTGGTCCTGTCCCTGGTGCTGAACTGGGGCATCCTGAACTGTACCCGGTACAACCCTCTCAATTGCTGCCATCACCAGCCGGTGGGAGTTCTCCATGCTCAGCCGTAACACCGCTGCCTGTGCGCTCTGGGTCTGCTATCACGACCCGCTCCCGAATAATCGGATACGAGTCGGACACGCCCAGCCTTCGTTGATGGACACGACGAAGTAAGTTGTACAATACTAAAAAAACTCCAAGTCACAATATAATGTAAACAAATACTGCTTTTATAACGTTCCCAAAAAATCACCAATGTCCATCAAGTCTTTAATACAAAATCAGTCGGAGACAAATCCGGTCAAATAAAATAAATATACAATAATGAATATCCAAGATACAATCTCCAGAAAAATAAAGTAAAATGAAAGCTGCAATATCCTGATGCAATCACAAGCTCCATGTAATCTCCCACTCACCTGCAACGTATCCTGTCAGGAAAAGAGCAAAGTACAACCCTGACCAGACAATATACAATGTAATCTGTAGTACAGAATACAAGGTAAAACCAGAATACCAGAACAGGAAATAAAACTACGGTACCAGAGATGAAATATAAAACTGCAGGCAATGGACGACATTCAATATGCTAGAAAATGAACACGACTATCAATGTACAAGGCAATGAATCACGACAATCAATATGCAATTGTGAAAATTTGAAATATTAAAACTAATGTGTGACCGGCTTAGGAGTACAATCAATCAATGAGGCAATGAGTCAATGAGTCAATTTTACAAGGTCCGGCTTCATCGTACGTGAAGTGTACGATTAGGCTATCCACAATTACCTATGTTGGGTGTGGTCGCACAAAAGCTAATATTTCCTCCAATCCCCGTAATAAACAATGACTCACAAGCAATAAACAATGGTACAAGACAATCGTGTGTATCTCGTGTCCGATATGAGAACATGGCACATGAAAGTAAGACAGAAAACAAGGTACAAGTCGAGTCAGTGTACTTGCCTCGGTTTGGTTGCACGAGAGTAGTACTGCATAGTTGTAAATCACCTGTTATATTTTGTACAATTGATCAGGGTTTTGAATTAACTACAATAACTATCTAATATCTTTCTAACCAACATCTAACTATTTATTATGAAAATAGTTTAATAACTTTAAAATAATTTTAGACACAAAAATACTTTTATAAGAAATTATTAATTTATTAATTGGTAATAAAGGAAAACATTTAATAATATTCAATATAAATTAATAATAATTATAGGCAAGAAAAGCTAACACTGCTTTTGAAACTATATAACGTAGCCTATCAAAACAATGCTTTAAGCTATATCTAATAAAGAAAATATTTAGAAAACAATAGAACATTTGCTATTAAAAATATTTTGCAATTTACTAATTATATTAATCCAGAGTTTTTCAATAAGATTAGTAATAATTTTTAGCAAGGACAACAATTCTACTAAACATTTATACTAGTAAAAACATTTAAAATAATATTACAATTTAAATAGGAAGACACAATAATAGATAAATTAATACGATATTACCAACCAGCCCAAGTCCATCCTAGTTATAAACCTTAATCCCAACAACTTAATTTACAAACTAAACTAAAAGCCCAACCCAGTTATTCAATTCATCCCACACTATTCAGTCCTAAACTAAATACTACAATTTCCTATTCTCCTGAACCCAAATGGTCCCAGTCCAGCCTCAAGCCCAATACTCGAACCCAACAGAACTGGCTAAGGAACATACCAGCCCAGCTAATTTACTAATTTTAACAAAATTTTATTAAAAGAAAATCAACCAGCCTTCATACAAGCCCAGAGCCCAACTACTCACTGCTAAATTCAACATTTTAAACCTTAATTCTGATAATTTAAATACCAGCCCAACCCATTCTCTCCAGACCCGGCCCACAACCTCAAATATAATCCCATTCTCTTTCTCTCTCCTCAACTCATTCACTCAACCGACAGACTTCTTCATCTTCTTCTTTCCTTCGTCTTTTTCTTTCCTTCGTCTTCTTCCTAGCTTCACACCCATCTGAAACCCTAATCAAATCCCGCCATGGCCTAACCCTAGTCTCACTCTTCTGCTTCTGCTTATTTCTACACTCAACCGACAGAAATCCAGCCCCAAACTCCTCTCCTTCTTCTAAAGCTCTTGGTCGAAACCCTAATCTCAGGGTCTCCTCCCATGGCCGCACCTCCTATCGCCTGAACCCTAACCCTAAGTATTTCTCCATGCCGAAACCCTAGGTTTTCCTCTCCCTGCTGTGTCTCACCTAAACCCTAACCTAGGTTCATCATCATCAACTCTCCTTCTTCCCCATAGCTAGGAAACCCTAGCCTAGGTTCATCCCCAGCCCGGCCTACTGCTTCTTCTTCCTCAGTCCGACCACAACCCAAGTTCCCAAAATCTAGATCTAGAACTAAGAACCAGAAAATGAAGTTTAAGAAGAAGGCTCGAGAAGATCGATGGAGGAAATCTCACCGGCCGGTCGGGGATGCCAATCCTTGACGTCGGTGACAGATCCAGGCACGACGGTGACTCCGGATCTGATGGCACTTGGCGACGGACAGCTGACTCCGGCGGCTTCGGCGCACGAGATCTGGGCTCCGCTCGAACTGTGAGGACGAAGTCGAGCGGCAGTCAGCGGTGATGATCGCCTGGTCGAGGAAATCCGATCGGCGGTCGACGAGACATGAACGGTGGCGGCGATGACTCCTCGAGATACGAAGGGCAGCTCTGAGACCGAGGTGGCAGCGCGATCTTCAAGACTTCACAGAGCTCGAAGGGGCAGCTCTCCTCCCGAGGTGGCAGCGCGGTCTCCGAGGCTGCTCTACAGTCGAGGCAGCACGCTGGTTACTGATGGCAATGTAGTCTCCGAGGATGGCTCTGCGCAGCTCCGACGATGCTTGCGGCTGGGTGAGCGGTGGTGCTCGGCCGGGGGTGGTCGGTCTCCGGCGATGGTGAGAATCAACTCCGATGACGACGACGGTGGTGCTCGGCTGAGCTCAGCCCGAGCACAGAGAGAGAGAGAGAGAAATGACGTATAGAGAGAGTGTCAGATGTGTCAGTATATTGGAAATTGTGCTTGTCACGCCCCAGAACCAGAATACTGGAGAGCGGGGGCAGACATAGCCAGCTACGTATATTGAAATAGAATACATCTTAACTATACGGTCACGGCTGTCTAGATATGAGGGTTTACTACAAGCCAGCAGTCTCTTAAGGTCAAGCCTATTGTCTCAATCTCAAGCAATTAACAGAGTTACAAGATATTAGAGCATCAAATATATATATATAAGGCGTCCCAAATATTACATATTGGATGATCATGAAGCTAGTCATACAAAATGATAGGACTAGCAAGAGTTCAGTCATACATGATCAACCCTAGGATTTGTTAATCATGTTTACAGCCCGTAGGCAGACAGTAAGTAAATGTGCATCGAACTAACAGGTGCTCGTCGGCTAAACGCCTCAAAAGAATAAATTTACATATAAGTGGATGAAACAAAAAGAAAAACCCACTCTTGGCCCGAGTTTCGTCTAGTTGTCACCATTGGGCTGGAAGCTCGGTAGATCCTCGGGAGCTGCTCCGAAATCTGGCCACACAAAACCAGCTGGGTCAAACCCCAGAAAGAGCAAGTGCCACAAAGGAGGCCACAAACAAGAACAAAAGCCAGCATATCAGAACATAAAATAAAAGAATGTACAAGTAGTAAAGTACACAGGGCGATAAACGACTAGGGACGTGGAACCATTCCGGGAGCCAGGTTACAATCCTTAAACCAGACAAGGACCGGGGTTGTAACCCTTCGCCTGAATAGCTCACCGTCTCTACTCATTTATCGTTAAGATAAGTAAAACAAACATGCTCAGGAGATAGCAGGTACTGGAGCTAAATAAGACTCAGACAAGGCTGGACACCATCCATTCGCAATCGGCCAAGCAAGTACTACGACTTACTACTTTAACTAACTAGGGTTATCACAAGCCTTAATTACTAACAAGATGCAAGTGAGAATTTCCAGTCCCAAGCCCTGCAGACTATCCAGTTATCCTTCTGCGGGTTGAGAGTTATAGGTGGGTACACTGCCCGGGAGACAAATGTACCCTTAGGTGACTTAGAGGGTGCAACACATGACAGTGTGCTGGAAATGTGCTCTACTCGTCGGCAAGCTACAAGTCCATTAAAGCGCCCAGATAACGAGATTGCCTGTGACTGGGAATTCTTCATATTCTAGTTTGATCTAATCATTAGCCTAATCCAATTTAGCGCGAGTCCCTGGCCGTGGTACCCAGGAAGTCACGTCCTAGACATGATGCAAGACAAGACAAGTGGATTGTACAAGCAAGCAAGCAGGAACACCCACGGTGTCAAGTTGATTATACGAGTCAAGTTACAAGTCAAGTCAAGTCAGGAGTGCGCCGCCACGGGCCACTATCAAGTTATCAAGATAAATCATGTCAGGGTGCTTGTTAGGAGTGCACCACTACGGGTCACTGTCATGTCAGGTTGGTCATGTCAGGAGTGCACCACTACGGGTCACTGTCGTGTCAGGTTGGTCATGTCAGGAGTGCACCACTATGGGTCACTGTCGTGTTATGCTAGGTCCTTGTCATACCATGCCATGTACAATAGACATTCCAAACATATTAAGTAAAATCAAGTTCATGACAAAAGACGTAAGGATATAAAATGGGCATAAAATATCTAATACAATATCAATATATATAGGACTATAGAAGAGCCAGGCTTAAAGAAAATAAAACCAAATCTCCAAGAGCCAATGGTTTGCGCAAGGGGTCAGGGGGTTGGATTGCGCAGGAGTCAAGTGCGCCAGGAAGCCAACTGCGCAGGGTGAGCTGCGCAGGGTACCAACTGCGCAGGAGTGAGCTGCGCAGGGTACCAACTGCACAGGAGTGGATGGCACAGCAGATGGATTGCGCACAGGAGGATTGCGCAGGGGTGGATTGCGCAATGGTCGATTGCACAGGGGTTACTTTGCGCATGGCTAGCTTGCGCCAGCGCAATCCAGCGCAGCGCAAAGCACTGGCCAAGTGATTGCGCAATCGGCCATGCGCTAAGGAGCACAGGCCGGGGGTGCGCAATCGGCCATGCGCTAAAAAGCGCAAGGCAAAGGGCTGTTCTTCCTGGCCGAGAGCAAGTCCAAGAACACCAAGATTCAATTCTTCATAACTTAGCCAAATTAAAACCAAATCTAGATTTTCAAAGTTCTAACTTGAGTAAAATCGAATTCTCTTCCACATGGAAGCATCAAAACATACAAAAATCAAAGTTAAATAGATCAAAACCATGTAAATCCGAAAATAGTAAAAACCTAGATCTAGAACAAAGGAAACTCCAAATCACAAAATGTCAAGTTCTAAAGTTGTTCTCCATGGCCTAATCTAGTTAATGGACAAATAAAAAGTGGTGTTTATTTGATGGCAAGGTGCACTTGCCTATGGGTTGGGGAGTTGTGGAAGAAGGAAGAAGAAGAAAATTAATGGAGAGTAAAGAGGAGAGAGAAAGTTTGGTGGAGATATAATGAGGGTGGTTGTGTTGTGTTGAGTGTAGAGTGTAGGTTAAAGTGTTCCACTCATGATGAACCAAACCAAACCAACTTCCACAAAATAAAACCAAGCCACGGTCCAAAACCCATTTACGAGAAACCAAAATCCGCAAGTCGAGAAAATTAAAATACGTGCCAAAATCAAATTACGAGTACAAATACGAAATACAGGAAATGGGGGTGACAACTCTACCCACCTTCAAAGAATTCCGTCCTCGGAATTTAATCAAGGAGCTAGAGATTGCCACGACAAGCTATACTAAGCACAGGCAAGCTACACTAAGCAGTTCAATCATACAATCATACAATACAAGCAAGAAAGGGAAAGCGTAAGGCATAAGAAAGACATTATACCTCACGAGTCAAACAGGTAGGGATATCGCGATCGGATGTCGTCCTCAAGCTCCCACGTTGACTCACCTAGAGAGTGATGACCCCAAGCAACACGAACTAAGTTAATAGTCTTGTTCTTGAGCGTCTTTTCCCTCCGGTCCAAAATAGACACGGGCCTCTCCTCATATGAAAGGTTGGTACCAACAACCAATTCTGAATGATCTAGGATATGGCTCGGGTCCGGGATGTACCGTCTTAATTGGGATACATAGAATACATTATGTACCTCACTTAGCGACGGCGGAAGAGCGAGACGATAGGACACATCGCCTACTCGCTCCAGAATATCGAACGGCCCTATATACCTAGGACTAAGCTTTCTCCGTACGCCAAAACGAATGACGCCGCGGGTAGGCGAGATCCTAAGGAATACATGGTCGCCGACGGCAAATTCTAAGGGACGCCGATGAGCATCGGCCCAATGGCGCTGGCGATCCTGAGCAACTCGGAGGTGATCTCTGACTTTTCTGACCACTTCAACCGTCTGAGAAATCAGTTCTGGACCGAACATCTGCCTCTCTCCGACATCGTCCCATGCTAACGGGGATCTGTACTTCCTACCATACAGAGCCTCGAAGGGTGCCATCTGGATACTGGCTTGGAAACTATTGTTGTACGAGAATTCCACCAGGTGCAGGTGATCCTCCCACGAACCACCGAAGTCAAGGGTACATGACCGCAACATATCTTCGAGAGTTTGTATAGTACGCTCTGACTGCCCATCTGTCTGCGGATGATACGCTGAGCTGAACTTGAGACGAGTCCCCAAACTTTGATGAAGACCGCGCCAGAAGTGCGATGTGAATCTCGTATCCCTGTCTGATACTATGCTGACTGGCACTCCGTGAAGTCTGACGATCTGCCTGAGATACATCTCTGCTAGCTGTGCCGTCGACTGTCCAACTCTAAATGGAAAAAAGTGTGCCACCTTGGTAAGCCTGTCCATAATGACCCAAATAGCATCTCTGCCTGTCGGAGATCTGGGTAACCCAGTCATGAAATCTATGGTTATGTGCTCCCATTTCCATTCTGGGATCGGTAAAGGTTGAAGAAGTCCAGCTGGCCTCTGATGTTCAGCCTTGACCTGTTGGCAAACCAAACATCGAGAGACATACCGGCCTATCTCTCTCTTCATACCATTCCACCAAAAGTGTTGACGAATATCTCTGTACATCTTCGTGCTGCCTGGGTGGATGGAATACTGCGAACTGTGAGCCTCTGCCATGACTTCCTGTCTGATATCTCCACTGGGTACACAAAGACGCATGCCGTGTCGAAGTGTACCATCCTCATAAATACATAACTCTGGCCTTCTTCCTGCCTCGCACTCTACTCTGAGCCGTTGAATCTTGGAATCTGTTAACTGTGTTGTCCGGATCCTCTTAACTATGGTGGACTGAATCTGTAGGCTGGCCATCAAGGCCACATTGGAAGGAAGAACCACTTCAATTCCCATCTTATGAAGATCCGCCAATAGCTCTGGTTGCGCCGTCAGGAAATAAACTCCGGCTCTCCGGCTCAACGCATCTGCTACAACGTTGGCCTTCCCTGGATGATACTGCAAATCCACATCGTAGTCCACCAGTAGCTCGAGCCATCTTCTCTGTCGCATATTAAGATCCTTCTGGGTGAAAACATACTTCAGGCTCTTATGATCAGTAAATATCTCTACTCTGTCTCCGTACAAGTAGTGCCTCCACAACTTAAGTGCAAACACTACTGCTGCTAGCTCCAAGTCGTGGGTCGGGTAATTCTTCTCATGATCACGGAGTTGACGTGACGCATAAGCAATTACCTTCCCAAGCTGCATCAAAACACATCCCAATCCTCTGCCTGAAGCGTCGCAATAAACTGTGAATCCTCCGGTCCCATCTGGAAGGGTGAGAATGGGAGCCGTATCAAACCTCGCTTCAACTTCTCAAATGATTCCTGGCATTCTGCTGTCCAAACGAATGGCACATCCTTGCGGGTCAACTGGGTCATCGGCGCTGAAATCCTTGTAAAATCAGAGACGAACCGTCGGTAGTAGCCGGCCAATCCAAGAAAGCTGCAAACTTCTGCCACTGAGCTGGGTACTGGCCATACCTCGATAGCCACAATCTTCTGGGGATCCACTTCCACTCCTCCTCTGGTAATGATGTGACCTAAGTAAGAAATACGATCGAGCCAGAACTCGCATTTACTGAACTTGGCGTACAACTGGTGCTCTCTGAGAATCTGGAAGACAATTCTGAGATGCTGCTCATGCTCTGCTTCACTCTTGCTATAGACCAGGATGTCATCAAGGAACACTATCACAAACTTATCCAAATAAGGCATGAAAATACGGTTCATGAGGTCCATGAACACTGCCGGCGCATTGGTCGCTCCAAAGGGCATAACTAGAAACTCCCAATGCCCGTACCTAGATCTGAACGCCGTCTTCGGGATGTCCTGCTCTCTGACTCTGATCTGGTGGTATCCTGACCGCAAGTCTATCTTCGAGAAAACTGAAGCCCCTTTGAGTTGATCAAACAAGTCATCTATCCTCGGGAGAGGGTATCTGTTCTTGATTGTCACTGAGTTCAAGGTACGATAATCAACACATAGCCTAGACGTACCATCCTTCTTTTTCACAAGAAGCATCGGGGCTCTCCAAGGCGATCCACTTGCACGAATGAATCCCTTGGTCCTGAGTTCTTCAATCATCTTGTACAAAATCTCCAACACTGAAGGCGCCATTCTGTAGACTCGCTCTGATACTGGTGCTGTCCCGGGAATCAAGTCGATGGTGTACTCGATCTCCCGCTCTGGTGGCATCCCTGGAAGTTCCTCTGGGAAGACATCTGGAAACTCTTCAACTATCCGGGGCAACTTCACTGCTGCTACTGCCATCCGTAATACTGGAGGAGATGGCTCTACGGCGCCTCTGGAAAATGAAAACTCTGGCTCTCTGGGAATACTAAAGACAACTCTGCCAGCATGGCAGTCTATCCTAGCATAATAGTTCCTCAACCAATCCATGCCTAGAACTATATCATAGTCTGCCATAGGCAACTATATGAGCCTAGCGGGAAACTCTCTACCGCTAACTACGATCCGACACGAGGAAAACACTCGATCTACTCCCATAAGACCATTACCAGTAAGTATATTGAGCCTCACTGATAATGACTCGGGCTCCAACCCTATCCGTGTCGCGAATCGTGCAGACATGAATGAATGCGATGCACCAGAATTAAATAATACAGATGTTGGAAAGGTGTTGACGAGAATAGTACCTGCCACTACCTCACCTGGTGCAACTTCTTCTTCCATGGTCATCATCATAGCCTGACCTCTAGCTGCGGGTCCTCTCTGCTGGAAACCCCTCTGTCGGTTCTGTGCTGGAGCCTGGGTGATCTGCTGCTGGTTCTGCTGCTGAAAGGCCTGGGCCTGAGGCAACAATGGCCTCGGGTACTGCTGCTGCTGCTGAACTGGAGCTGGGGCTGGTCCCCTTACCGAAGAACTAGAAAGGTTGGATGATGATGGACCTCCCCTATTCGGGCAGGTCCCTATCTGGTGGTCTGCTCCTCCACAAGCCAGGCACAATCCCTGTGCCCTACAACACTCTGCCACTACATGGCCCGGCTTCCCGTAATGAGAACATCCTACCGCGGAAGACTGCTTCTGCTTCTGCTGCTGCGGGTACGTCGGGGTCGAATGCTGAACCGACGTCACTGAGGCCGCCCGCCTCGGAGTCCCAATGGTCAATCCCCTAGCTGCCGGGACTGGAGCTGATGATTGGTGCATCTGACTGTGGGACCGCTTCCTGCCTCCGGTCCTGTCCACAATTCTCCGGGAGGTGTACTCATGCCTCCTTGCTGCCTTCAACACTGCATCGAACGTCTGGTGCTCGAACTGCTCCACAGCCAATAATATCTCTAAATGCAGTCCCTGCTGGAACCGCTGGGCCCTATCGAATTCGGTTGCCACCAAGGTGGGGGCGAACCTACTCAGCCTAGAAAACTCGGTCGCATAGCCATCGACCGTCCTACCTCCTTGCTTCAAGTTGGTGAATCTCGTCTGCAGGTCGTATCGTGCCACCGCATCGAAGTACTTCGTCTGAAACCTCTCTCTGAACGTCGCCCAAGTGACTGGTGCCGCTAACCCCATGGCCTGAGCCGCCCACCAATCGCGAGCCAAGTCTAACAACTGTAGGCGTACCACCGCCACCTTCTCATTCTCAGGTGTCCTAGCTGCTTCTAGAACCACCTCGGTATCCTGAAGCCAAGCGTCTGCGGCAATCGTATCTTCACTGCCGTCAAAGAAGGGAGGGTTCAAGTGCTTGAAACTGTTGGCCGCCTGATTCCCTTGGGGACCTCCTCGGTTTAGTGCATCATGAACTTCCTGGTGCAAGGCGTCGCCTCGACGATCTTGGGATGCAAGCAGTTCTCTGATAAGCCCTACCAAAGGTCCATCATCCTGTCTAGCTGGTTGAACGGGCGGAGCTGCCTGAACTGGAGGTTCCGAGCCTCCGGGAAGCATAACTTGGGAGGTTACTCCAGAGTGCTGAGCTTGATCTTCCTGGCGCTGGGGTGCTTGCTGAGCTTCCTCTGGCTGGTTGGCAGGTCTGGGAGTAATGCCGCTGAAGAAGACGACATAGGGAACAGTAAGGAAGGACCAGGACAGATCAATGATATAAGCGTGTGACCAGGTCAAGAATCTCAGGGATTTGAAGATACGAGCAGAGATCAACGGCAAATATTGATTGAGACATCTATTCGGTAAACCCTCACATTTCTTGATTGACAAGACCTGCATGGGCCACCACTTAAACTATGTCACGCCCCAGAACCAGAATACTGGAGTGCGGGGGCAGACATAGCCAGCTACGTATATTGAAATAGAATACATCTCAACTATACGGTCACAACTGTCTAGATATGAGGGTTTACTACAAGCCAGCAGTCTCTTAAGGTCAAGCCTATTGTCTCAATCTCAAGCAATTAACAGAGTTACAAGATATTAGAGCATCAAATATATATATAAGGCGTCCCAAATATTACATATTAGATGATCATGAAGCTAGTCATACAAAATGATAGGACTAGCAAGAGTTCAGTCATACATGATCAACCCTAAGATTTGTTAATCATGTTTACAGCCCGTAGGCAGACAGTAAGTAAATGTGCATCGAGCTAACAGGTGCTCGTCGGCTAAACGCCTCAAAAGAATAAATTTACATATAAGTGGGTGAAACAAAAAGGAAAACCCACTCTTGGCCCAGGTTCCGTCTAGTTGTCACCATTGGACTGGAAGCTCGGTAGATCCTCGGGAGCTGCTCCGAAATCTGGCCACACAAAACCAGCTGGGTCAAACCCCAGAAAGAGCAAGTACCACAAAGGAGGCCACAAACAAGAACAAAAGCCAGCATATCAGAACATAAAGAATAAAAGAAAGTACAAGTAGTAAAGTACACAGGGCGATAAACGACTAGGGACGTGGAACCATTCCGGGAGCCAGGTTACAATCCTTAAACCAGACAAGGACCGGGGTTGTAACCCTTCGCCTGAATAGCTCACCGTCTCTACTCATTTATCGTTAAGATAAGTAAAACAAACATGCTCAGGAGATAGTAGGTACTGGAGCTAGACAAGACTCAGACAAGGCTGGACACCATCCATTCGCAATCGGCCAAGCAAGTACTACGGCTTACTACTTTAACTAACTAGGGTTATCACAAGCCTTAATTACTAACAAGATGCAAGTAAGAATTTTCAGTCCCAAGCCCTACAGACTATCCAGTTATCCTTCCGCGGGTTGAGAGTTATAGGCGGGTACACTGCCCGGGAGACAAATGTACCCTTAGGTGACTTAGAGGGTGCAACACATGACAGTGTGCTGGAAATGTGCTCTACTCGTCGGCAAGCTACAAGTCCATTAAAGTGCCCAGATAACGAGATTGCCTGTGACTGAGAATTCTCTATGTTCTAGTTTGATCTAATCATTAGCCTAATCCAATTTAGCGCGAGTCCCTGGCCGTGGTACCCAGGAAGTCACGTCCTAGACATGATGCAAGACAAGATAAGTGGATTGTACAAGCAAGCAAGCAGGAACACCCACGGTGTCAAGTTGATTATACGAGTCAAGTTACAAGTCAAGTCAAGTCAGGAGTGCGCCGCCACGGGCCACTATCAAGTTATCAAGATAAATCATGTCAGGGTGCTTGTTAGGAGTGCACCACTACTGGTCACTGTCATGTCAGGTTGGTCATGTCAGGAGTGCACCACTACGGGTCACTGTCGTGTCAGGTTGGTCATGTCAGGAGTGCACCACTACGGGTCACTATCGTGTTATGCTAGGTCCTTGTCATACCATGCCATGTACAATAGACATTCCAAACATATTAAGTAAAATCAAGTTCATGACAAAAGACGTAAGGATATAAAATGGGCGTAAAATATCTAATACAATATCAATATATATAGGACTATAGAAGAGCCAGGCTTAAAGAAAAAAAACCAAATCTCCAAGAGCCAATGGTTTGCGCAAGGGGTCAGGGGGTTGGATTGCGCAGGAGTCAAGTGCGCCAGGAAGCCAACTGCGCAGGGTGAGCTGCGCAGGGTACCAACTGCGCAGGAGTAAGCTGCGCAGGGTACCAACTGCGCAGGAGTGGATGTAGCAGCAGATGGATTGCGCACAGGAGGATTGCGCAGGGGTGGATTGCGCAATGGTCGATTGCGCAGGGGTTACTTTGCGCATGGCTGGCTTGCGCATGGCTAGCTTGCGCCAGCGCAATCCAGCGCAGCACAAAGCACTGGCCAAGTGATTGCACAATCGGCCATGCGCTAAGGAGCACAGGCCGGGGGTGCGCAATCGGCCATGCGCTAAAAAGCGCAAGGCAGAAGGCTGTTCTTCCTGGCCGAGAGCAAGTCCAAGAACACCAAGAACTTCAATTCTTCATAACTTAGCCAAATTAAAACCAAATCTAGATTTTCAAAGTTCTAACTTGAGTAAAATCGAATTCTCTTCCACATGGAAGCATCAAAACATACAAAAATCAAAGTTAAATAGATCAAAACCATGTAAATCCAAAAATAGTAAAAACCTAGATCTAGAACAAAGGAAACTCCAAATCACAAAATGTCAAGTTCTAAAGTTGTTCTCCATGGCCTAATCTAGTTAATGGACAAATAAAAAGTGGTGCTTATTTGATGGCAAGGTGCACTTGCCTATGGGTTGGAGAGTTGTGGAAGAAGGAAGAAGAAGAAAATTAATGGAGAGTAAAGAGGAGAGAGAAAGTTTGGTGGAGATATAATGAGGGTGGTTGTGTTGTGTTGAGGGTAGAGTATAGGTTAAAGTGTTCCACTCATGATGAACCAAACCAAACCAACTTCCACAAAATAAAACCAAGCCATGGTCCAAAACCCATTTACGAGAAACCAAAATCCGCAAGTCGAGAAAATTAAAATATGTGCCAAAATCAAATTACGAGTACAAATACGAAATACAGGAAATGGTGGTGACAGTGCTGTATATTTATAATAAAATATTTAATGTGTGTGGGTGTGTGCAGGGAGTGGCATAACTGTAAATAACTGTGATCTTGGGTTATTTGGACAGTGGCAGTGCAGTAATTAGGACTAGATCTGGGGGCTAAATTAGAATAGTTGTAACAAAATTGAAATTTCAAATTCAAACAGATTCATAATTCAAACTGGTTTTTCAAATAAAATGATTCAACATTCCAGCTAACAGTTTTGAAATAGATTTTCAAAATATAAACTGTTTTAACATATTTCAAAATATAAAACTGTTTCAACATATTTTCAAATTCGAATATTCAAACACATTTCAAAACAATTTCAAAAAGAGTTTTTAAACATAATTTTAAAAATATAATATAATATTTTCAGGGAGTTACAAATTTACCCCCTTACAAAAATTTCGTCCTCGAAATTTCAAGGATTTTGCAGTGTATAAAATCAAACAAAATTTATTAAAGACAACAAAAATACTAAATGATTTATTTATGTAGTAATATAGCAAAGACTAACAAGTAGTCACTAGACAATACGAAAATAGTAAATGCAAGAAAACTCAGAGAAGCCTCAAAATAGGCAATACAAAAATCTAGCTACTACAAGCAAGTAAGGGAGATATCGGTCCAACCGACTGCGCTCCTGCAGCTACTACTGATCCTCAAAGACTGGGTCCTCCTGCTGCTGCTCTGGTGCTGGCTCCTGACGAGTGAAAGCTGCAGGGCAATCTCTCACTTGGTGAGTGGCAGATCCATAAATCAAGCACTGCCCTAACTTCTTACGACATTCTCCGATACGGTGTTCCGGTCTCTTACAGTATGCACAACAAGAGTACATCGGGGTCTGGATCTGTCTCTGCTGTCTCGGTGATGTCGGTGCTCGAACATGATTCTGATGCTGCAGTGGCCTCTGCTGAGTGTCGGTCCGCTTCGGTGGACCCTGGAAACTGCTGGCGCCAATGTTTCGGTCCCGCTAGAGCTTCGGGTCCATCTCCTTCTCCACTCCCTGAGCAACTTTAAGGATGCTCGCATAGGTAGTGGCCTGACTGATAGCTACTGCATGTCGCAGCTCCCTGGTGAGGCCCTTCTTGAACTTTCAGGCCCTCTCCTTCGGCGTACTGACTAGGTTCTCTGCGAACCTGCTGAGTCGGGTGAACTCCGATGTATACTGGGCCACTGTCATACTCCCATGCTGTATCGCCTCAAATTGCATCCTAAGCTCGTCCCGCTCCACATCCGGAAAGAACTTCTCCTGGAATAGCAGTTTGAAATCCTTCCAGGAAACCCCGGGCTCTGCTAACTGGGGATCCTCCCGGTACCAAGCCCTAGCAATGTCAAAAAGTCGCATGCTCGCAACTTCGACCTTCAAATCATCCGGGATCCTCGCCATCTTCAATGACCGTTCAGCATTCTCCAGCCACTCATCTGCGTAGACTATCCCCTCATTGCCCCAAAAATCTATCGGACAGAGGAACTGATAGTCCTTGGCAGTTCCTGGCCTCGGCGCTGCTGGTGTTGCACGTGCTGGCGGAGCTGGTGCTGCCGACTCTCTGTTCCTGAGTACGTCGACGACGGTTGCTCTGAACTGTGTGGCCTGCTGACTCTGAGTCTCTTTGAACTGTGCAGCCTGTTGATTTTGGGCCTCCATGAATTGCTGAAACATGGCCATCACCTGCGTGCCGTCGAACGTCATCGTCGGAGGAAGCGGCTGAGGTGGAGGCAGTGGAATCTGCTCCTGCGCACTGGGTGCAGGCTGCTCGCTGGTCCCAACGTTCGTCGTGGCGACCGTCCTGTAACAGAAAAATAAACTGTTGATTGCTATATCCTAGAAAAATCATAAACTATCCTAAAATCATAAGTAAAATCAAAATTTTAAATATCAATAACCATAAACCATAAACCATAAACCATTTTCCCGCGGTTCCTATGCTGTGATGAGTTTTCCTTAGCTTTCGCTGGTCCCCCAATAACACTTTATAGCCTAAGTGTCATTAGGATGGACCTGCATGGGCCACCACTAAAAACATGTCACGACCCGCACTCGAATAATCGGATACGAGTCGGACACGCCTAGCCTTCGTCGATGGACACGACGAAGTAAGTCGTACAATACAAAGGAAAACTCCAAGTCACAATGTAATGTAAACAAACACAGCTTTTATAACGTTCCCAGAAAATCACCAATATCCATCAAGCCTTTAATACAAAATCAGCCGAAGACAAATCCGGTCAAATGAAATAAATATACAATAATGAATATCCAAGATACAATCTCCAGAAAAATAAAGTAAAATGAAAGCTGCAATATCCTGATGCAATCACAAGCTCCATGTAATCTCTCACTCACCTTCAACGTATCCTGTCAGAAAAAGAGCAAAGTAAACCCTGACCAGACAATATACAATGTAATCTGTAGTACAGAATACAAGGTGAAACCAGAATACCAGAACAGGAAATGAAACTACGGTACCAGAGATGAAATGTAAAACTGCAGACAATGGACGACAATCAATATGCTAGAAAATGAGCACGGCTATCAATGTACAAGGCAATGAATCACGACAATCAATATACAATTATGAAAATTTGAAATATTAAAACTAATGTGTGACCGGTTTAGGAGTACAATCAATCAATGAGGTAATGAGTCAATGAGTCAATTCTACAAGAAACGGCTTCATCGTACGTGAAGTGTACGATTAGGCTATCCACAATTACCTATGTTGGGTGTGGTCACACAAAAGCTAATATTTCTTCCAATCCCCGCAATAAACAATGACTGACAAGCAATGAACAATGGTGCAAGACAATCGTGTGTATCTCGTGTCCGATATGAGAACATGGCACATGAAAGTAAGACAGAAAACAATGTACAAGTCGAGTCAGTGTACTTAACTTTTAAATAGTTTTAGTCACAAAAATACTTTTATAAGAAATTATTCATTTATCAATTGGTAATAAAGGAAAACATTTAATAATATTCAATATTAACTAATAATAATTATAGGCAAGAAAAGCTAACACTGCTTTTGAAACTATATAACGTAGCCTATCAAAATAATTCTTTAAGCTATATCTAATAAAGAAAATATTTAGAAAACAATAGAACATTTGCTATTAAAAATATTTTGCAATTTACTAATTATATTAATCCAGAGTTTTTCAATAAGATTAGTAATAATTTTTAGTAAGGACAACAATTCTACTAAACATTTATACTAGTAAAAATATTTAAAATAATATTACAATTTAAATAGGAAGACACAATAATAGATAAATTAATAGGATATTACCAACCAGTCCAAGTCCATCCTAGTTAAAAACCTTAATCCCAACAATTTAATTTACAAACTAAACTAAAAGCCCAACCCAGTTATTCAATTCAGCCCACACTGTTCAGTCCTAAACTAAATACTACAATTTTTTATTCTCCTGAACCCAAATGGTCCCAGTCCAGCCTCAAGCCCAATACTCGAACCCAACAGAACTGGCTAAGGAACATACCAGCCCAACTAATTTACTAATTTTAACAAAATTTTATTAAAAGAAAATCAACCAACCTTCATACAAGCCCAGAGCCCAACTACTCACTGCTAAATTCAACATTTTAAACCTTAATTATGACAATTTAAATACCAGCCCTACCCATTCTCTCCAGACCCGGCCCACAACCTCAAATATAATCCCATTCTCTTTCTCTCTCCTCAACTCATTCACTCAACCGACAGACTTCTTCACCTTCTTCTTTCCTTCGTCTTCTTCTTCCCTTCGTCTTCTTCCTAGCTTCACACCCGTCCGAAACCCTAATCAAATCCCGCCATGGCCTAACCCTAGTCTCACTCTTATGCTTCTACTTATTTCTACACTCAACTAACAGAAACCCAGCCCCAAACTCCTCTCCTTCTTCTAAAGCTCTTGGTCGAAACCCTAATCTCAGGGTCTCCTCCCATGGCCGCACCTCCTATCGCCTGAACCCTAACCCTAAGTATTTCTCCATGCCGAAACCCTAGGTTTTCCTCTCTCTGCTGTGTCTCACCGAAACCCTAACCTAGGTTCATCATCATCAACTCTCCTTCTTCCCCATAGCTAGGAAACCTTAGCCTAGGTTCATCCCCAGCCCGGCCTACTGCTTCTCCTTCCTCAGTCCGACCACAACCCAAGTTCCCAAAATCTAGATCTAGAACTAAGAACCAGAAAATGAAGTTTAAGAAGAAGGTTCGAGAAGATCTATGGGGGAAATCTCACCGGCCGGTCGGGGATGTCGATCCTCGGCGTCGGTGACAGATCCAGGCACGACGGCGACTCCGGATCTGATGGCGCTTGGCGGCGGACAGCTGACTCCGGCGGCTTCGGCGCACGAGATCTGGGCTCCGCTCGAACTGTGAGGACGAAGTCGAGCGACGGTCAGCGGTGATGATCGCCTGGTCGAGGAAATCCGATCGGCGGTCGATGAGGCATGAACGGTGGCGACGGCGACTCCTCGAGATGCGAAGGGCAGCTGTGAGACCGAGGTGGCAGTGCGATCTTCAAGACTTCACAGAGCTCGAAGGGGCAGCTCTCCTCCCGAGGTGGCAGCGCGGTCTCCGAGGCTGCTCTGCAGTCGAAGCAGCGCGCTGGTTACTGATGGCGGCGTAGTCTCCGAGGATGGCTCTGCACAGCTCCGATGATGCTTGCAGCTGGGTGAGCGGTAGTGCTCGACCGGGGGTGGTCGGTCTCCGGCGATGGTGAGAATCAACTCCGGTGATGACGACGGTGGTGCTCGACTGAGCTCAGCCCGAGCAGAGAGAGAGAGAAAGAGAAATGATATGTAGAGAGAGTGTCAGATGTGTCAGTACATTGGAAATTGTGCTGTATATTTATAATAAAATATTTAATGTGTGTGGGTGTGTGCAGGGAGTGGCATAACTGTAAATAACTGTAGATCTGGGGTTATTTGGACAGTCGCAGTGCAGTAATTAGGACTAGATCTGGGGGCTAAATTAGAATAGTTGTAACAGAATTGAAATTTCAAATTCAAACAGATTCCTAATTCAAACTGGTTTTTCAAATAAAATAATTAAACATTCCAGCTAACAGTTTTGAAACAGATTTTCAAAATATAAACTGTTTTAACAGATTTCAAAATATAAAACTGTTTCAACATATTTTCAAATTCGAATATTCAAACACATTTCAAAACAATTTCAAAAACAGTTTTTAAACAAAATTTCAAAAATATAATATTTTCCTACAATAGATTTCCAAAAGAACAGATTAAAATTATAAATTCTAATAGAACAGATTTTATTCAAACTGCTATTCATAATTTAATCATACTAGTCTATTAATAGAATTGTAACCAAAATATAATAATTTAATTAATTAAAACCCAATAAATAACTAATCTTTTCAATTTAATATCTGTATTTTCTTCGAATCAAATCACATACCAATTTTAAAAAAAACAACAATTCTTTTTAACATAACTAATAGTTAATAATTAAATACAACTTAATCAATATTAATAACAATAACAATATTGTAATTCATCTGAAATACGTAAATTAGTATTCAAAAATACTTTTCAAATTGAGGAAAATTCATTAACACCCGAAATTCATTTTAATCAACTAATTTAATCGAAATTAGGTTTTCGTAAGAAACAATATTTAAATTCAAGAAAAATTAAAAAAATCTCAAAATTCACCAAATGTGATTCAGGGAGTTACAAATCTACCCCCCTTACAAAAATTTCGTCCTCGAAATTTCAAAGATTTTGCAGTGTATAAAATCAAACAAAATTTATTAAAGACAACAAAAATACTAAATGATTTATTTATGTAGTAATATAGCAAGGACTAACAAGTAGTCACTAGACAATACGAAAATAGTAAATGCAAAAAAACTCAGAGAAGCCTCAAAATAGGTAATACAAAAATCTAGCTACTACAAGCAAGTAAGGGAGATATCGGTCCAACCGACTGCGCTCCTGCAGCTACTACTGATCCTCAAAGACTGGGTCCTCCTGCTGCTGCTCTGGTGCTGGCTCCTGACGAGTGAAAGCTGCAGGGCAATCTCTCACTTGGTGAGTGGCAGATCCATAAATCAAGCACTGCCCTAACTTCTTGCGGCATTCTCCGATACGGTGTCCCGGTCTCTTACAGTATGCACAACAAAAGTACATCGGGGTCTGGATCTGTCTCTGCTGTCTCGGTGATGTCGGTGCTCGAACATGATGCTGATGCTGCAGTGGCCTCTGCTGAGTGTCGGTCCGCTTCGGTGGACCCTGGAAACTGCTGGCGCCAATGTCTCGGTCCCGCTTGAGCTTCGGGTCCATCTCCTTCTCCACTCCCTGAGCAACTTTAAGGATGCTCGCATAGGTAGTGGCCTGACTGATAGCTACTGTATGTCGCAGCTCCGTGGTGAGGCCCTTCTTGAACTTTCAGGCCCTCTCCTTCAGCGTGCTGACTAGGTTCTCTGCGAACCTGCTGAGTCGGGTGAACTCCGATGTATACTGGGCCACTGTCATACTCCCCTGCTGCATCGCCTCAAATTGCATCCTAAGCTCGTCCCGCTCCACATCCGGAAAGAACTTCTCCTGGAATAGCAGTTTGAAATCCTTCCAGGAAACCCCGGGCTTTGCTAACTGGGGCTCCTCCCGGTACCAAGCCCTAGCAATGTCAAAAAGTCGCATGCTCGCAAATTCGACCTTCAAATCATCCGGGATCCTCGCCATCTTCAATGACCGTTCAGCATTCTCCAGCCACTCGTCTGCGTAGACTATCCCCTCATTGCCCTAAAAATCTATCGGACAGAGGAACTGATAGTCCTTGGCAGTTCCTGGCCTCGGCGCTACTGGTGTTGCACGTGCTGGCGGAGCTGGTGCTGCTGGCTCTCTGGTCCTGAGTACGTCAACGACGGTTGCTCTGAACTGTGTGGCCTGCTGACTCTAAGTCTCTTTGAACTGCGCAGCCTGTTGATTTCGGGCCTCCATGAATTGCTGAAACATGGCCATCACCTGCGTGCCGTCGAACGTCATCGTCGGAGGAAGCGGCTGAGGCGGAGGCAGTGGAATCTGCTCCTGCGCACTGGGTGCAGGCTGCTCGCTGGTCCTAACGTTGGTCGTGGCGACCGTCCTGTAACAGAAAAATAAACTGTTGATTGCTATATCCTAGAAAACTCATAAACTATCCTAAAATCATAAGTAAAATCAAATTTTTAAATATCAATAACCATAAACCATAAACCATTTTCCCGCGGTTCCTATGCTATGATGAGTTTTCCTTAGCTTTTGCTGGTCCCCCAATAACACTTTATAGCCTAAGTGTCATTAGGATAGACCTGTATGGGCCACCACTAAAATATGTCACGACCCGCTCTCGAATAATCGGATACGAGTCGGACATGCCTAGCCTTCGTCGATGGACACGACGAAGTAAGTCGTACAATACAAAGGAAAACTCCAAGTCACAATATAATGTAAACAAACACAGCTTTTATAACGTTCCCAGAAAATCACCAATATCCATCAAGTCTTTAATACAAAATCAGCCGGAGACAAATCCGGTCAAATGAAATAAATATACAATAATGAATATCCAAGATACAATCTCCAGAAAAATAAAGTAAAATGAAAGCTGCAATATCCTGATGCAATCACAAGCTCCATGTAATCTCTCACTCACCTGCAACGTATCCTGTCAGAAAAAGAGCAAAGTAAACCCTGACCAGACAATATACAATGTAATCTGTAGTACAGAATATAAGGTGAAACCAGAATACCAGAACAGGAAATGAAACTACGGTACCAGAGATGAAATGTAAAACTGCAGGCAATGGACGACAATCAATATGCTAGAAAATGAGCACGGCTATCAATGTACAAGGCAATGAATCACGACAATCAATATACAATTATGAAAATTTGAAATATTAAAACTAATGTGTGACCGGCTTAGGAGTACAATCAATCAATGAGGCAATGAGTCAATGAGTCAATTCTACAAAAAACGGCTTCATCGTACGTGAAGTGTACGATTAGGCTATCCACAATTACCTATGTTGGGTGTGGTCACACAAAAGCTAATATTTCTCCCAATCCCCGCAATAAACAATGACTCACAAGCAATGAACAATGGTACAAGACAATCGTGTGTATCTCGTGTCCGATATGAGAACAGGGCACATGAAAGTAAGACAGAAAACAAGGTACAAGTCGAGTCAGTGTACTTAACTTTTAAAATAGTTTTAGTCACAAAAATACTTTTATAAGAAATTATTCATTTATCAATTGGTAATAAAGGAAAAACATTTAATAATATTCAATATTAACTAATAATAATTATAGGCAAGAAAAGCTAACACTGCTTTTGAAACTATATAACGTAGCCTATCAAAATAATTCTTTAAGCTATATCTAATAAAGAAAATATTTAGAAAATAATAGAACATTTGCTATTAAAAATATTTTGCAATTTACTAATTATATTAATCCAGAGTTTTTCAATAAGATTAGTAATAATTTTTAGTAAGGACAACAATTCTACTAAATATTTATACTAGTAAAAACATTTAAAATAATATTACAATTTAAATAGGAAGACACAATAATAGATAAATTAATAGGATATTACCAACCAGTCCAAGTCCATCCTAGTTATAAACCTTAATCCCAACAATTTAATTTACAAACTAAACTAAAAGCCCAACCCAGTTATTCAATTCAGCCCACACTGTTCAGTCCTAAACTAAATACTACAATTTTTTATTCTCCTGAACCCAAATGGTCCCAGTCCAGCCTCAAGCCCAATACTCGAACCCAACAGAACTGGCTAAGGAACATACCAGCTCAACTAATTTACTAATTTTAACAAAATTTTATTAAAAGAAAATCAACCAACCTTCATACTAGCCCAGAGCCCAACTACTCACTGCTAAATTCAACATTTTAAACCTTAATTATGACAATTTAAATACCAGCCCAATCCATTCTCTCCAGACCCGGCCCACAACCTCAAATATAATCCCATTCTCTTTCTCTCTCCTCAACTCATTCACTCAACCGACAGACTTCTTCATCTTCTTCTTTCCTTCGTCTTCTTCTTCCCTTCGTCTTCTTCCTAGCTTCACACCCGTCCGAAACCCTAATTAAATCCCGCCATGGCCTAACCCTAGTCTCACTCTTATGCTTCTACTTATTTCTACACTCAACTAACAGAAACCCAGCCCCAAACTCCTCTCCTTCTTCTAAAGCTCTTGGTCGGAACCCTAATCTCAGGGTCTCCTCCCATGGCCGCACCTCCTATCGCCTGAACCCTAACCCTAAGTATTTCTCCATGCCGAAACCCTAGGTTTTCCTCTCTCTGCTGTGTCTCACCGAAACCCTAACCTAGGTTCATCATCATCAACTCTCCTTCTTCCCCATAGCTAGGAAACCCTAGCCTAGGTTCATCTCCAGCCCGGCCTACTGCTTCTCCTTCCTCAGTCCGACCATAACACAAGTTCCCAAAATCTAGATCTAGAACTAAGAACCAGAAAATGAAGTTTAAGAAGAAGGTTCGAGAAGATCTATGGGGGAAATCTCACCGGCCGGTCGGGGATGTCGATCCTCGGCGTCGGTGACAGATCCAGGCGCGACGGCGACTCCGGATCTGATGGCGCTTGGCGGCGGACAGCTGACTCCGGCGGCTTCGGTGCACGAGATCTTGGCTCCGCTCGAACTGTGAAGACGAAGTCGAGCGGCGGTCAGCGGTGATGATCGCCTGGTCGAGGAAATCCGATCGACGGTCGACGAGACATGAACGGTGGCGACGGCGACTACACGAGATGTGAAGGGCAGCTCTGAGACCGAGGTAGCAGTACGATCTTCAAGACTTCACAGAGCTCGAAGGGGCAGCTCTCCTCCCGAGGTGGCAGCGCGGTCTCCGAGGCTGCTCTGCAGTCGAGGCAGCGCGCTGGTTACTGATGGCGGCGCAGTCTCCGAGGATGGCTCTGCACAGCTCCGACGATGCTTGCAGCTGGGTGAGCGGTGGTGCTCGGCCGGGGGTGGTCGGTCTCCGGCGATGGTGAGAATCAACTCCGGTGATGACGACGGTGGTGCTCGACTGAGCTCAGCCCGAGCAGAGAGAGAGAGAGAGAGAAAGAGAAATGACGTGTAGAGAGAGTGTCAGATGTGTCAGTACATTGGAAATTGTGCTGTATATTTATAATAAAATATTTAATGTGTGTGGGTGTGTGCAGAGAGTGGCATAACTGTAAATAACTGTAGATCTGGGGTTATTTGGACAGTCGCAGTGCAGTAATTAGGACTAGATCTGGGGGCTAAATTAGAATAGTTGTAACAGAATTAAAATTTCAAATTCAAACAGATTCCTAATTCCAACTGGTTTTTCAAATAAAATAATTAAACATTCCAGCTAACAGTTTTGAAACAGATTTTCAAAATATAAACTGTTTTAACAGATTTCAAAATATAAAAATGTTTCAACATATTTTCAAATTCGAATATTCAAACACATTTCAAAACAATTTCAAAAACAGTTTTTAAACAGAATTTCAGAAATATAATATTTTCCTCCAATAGATTTCCAAAAGAACAGATTAATTATAAATTCTAATAGAACAGATTTTATTCAAACTGCTATTCATAATTTAATCATACTAGTCTATTAATAGAATTGTAACCAAAATATAATAATTTAATTAATTAAAACCCAATAAATAACTAATCTTTTCAATTTAATATCTGTATTTTCTTCGAATCAAATCACATACCAATTTACAGAAAAAACAACAATTCTTTTTAACATAACTAATAGTTAATAATTAAATACAACTTAATCAATATTAATAACAATAACAATATTGTAATTCATCTGAAATACGTAAATTAGTATTCAAAAATACTTTTCAAATTGAGGAAAATTCATTAACACCGAAATTTATTTTAATCAACTAATTTAATCGAAATTAGGTTTTCGTAAGAAATAATATTTAAATTCAAGAAAAATTAGAAAAATCTCAAAATTCACCAAATGTGATTCAGGGAGTTACATCTGCAACATCTGCTGCAGAAGGGCCATCATCCCCTGAGTATCAGTCGGAAGCGGAGGCTGCGGTGGACGAGTCTCAGGAATGACTACGGACAGTCCTGCTGCTGGAGGTGGAAGACCTCCTGGAACTGCCGCTGCTACTCCCGCTTGAAGGGCAAGAACTGAGACTGCTGCTCTCTTGACTGCTACTCCCGTAGCCGGAGGTGGAGGTCCTACTGGATCGGATCTCTCTGGAACTACACTACGTCCTGCTGCCTGAGAGCGAGTAATCGCCATCCTGAAGATGAATTGAACCCAAGAGATCAATATGGCACAAGATAAGATATTATCAAAGGAGGACAATTGAATTCAAACGCAAGAAGAGTTGTCATGGTAATCAAAAGATCAAAATTTTCCTAAAATATGATTGAGTAACTCCTATCATATCCTAGATCCTATGTTCTAGTCGCAGGCTCGTAATTAGTACTCTAAGTCGAGTACCATTACGAGATCGCACTAATTGCGACACTGACCTGCATGGGCCGCCACAAAAATGTGTCACGACCCGCACCCTGATTAGGGGTACGAGTACGCAGTTACGTCCAGCCTACGTCACAGAATCGACGGTAGAATGCTGTATAGGTCGTCTACAATAACTACACTAAACAGATAAAGGTACATGTACAGTATATACACTCTGAATGGAGGTGACATAGCAATACAGTCTCAATCACAAAATAACTAAGGTAGATAGCACGGAAAGGAAATATGATAGATGAAAATAGGAAATAGTTCAAGATCCACACAAGCCCAAAGCTATACACAACACCACAGAGTCACAGAAATATAATATAAACTACTACAGTCTAAAACAAAAGCTGGACCGCAGTCCAGGCAAGCCTAACTAAGCTAACTACTCTGGGAGAATAAAATCTAGTGGCTCTACTATCAAGCCACGGTCCTGGCCTAAGTCTCCATCTGTCTCGACCCCATAGTAGGTCGAACAGCCTGCCTCAGAAACATCTGTAATATTGTCAACGGTATCCTGTCAAGAAAATATGCAAGTACAAACACTAACAGCAGTTCCATATGAATTGACAAATTCTATAAGAGACAGTATAATGAAATACAAGACAAATCAACAGGAAATATATATATCAAGATGTGAGTACTGAGTAGAACGACAATATATATATAGGATGACTTAGGAACTATTCGAAAGCCGAGTTACAACCCTTAAACCAAACAAGGACCGGGGTTGTAACCCTTCTTCCGAACAGAACTTAGTCTCCTATGATAAATAAATAAATAAATATAAAATGTGACTTGAATTATTAGAGCGCTATGTGATCGGCTAGGGAAATCATGGTCAGGTTATCCACTTGGCCCGACAATCGCACGATGTTCTCACGAAAAGTCATGTCGGCCAACCTGGATAACAAGCGCACGGAGGAATCTGCTACACCCTACGTGATGTGAGAGTGGCACAAGTAAAATAGTGACATGGGGCTTTCATCACATAACCCCTAATAATTCCCCCATCCCCGAATAGTATAATAGATCTGGACATGACACGTCATGACACGAGATTCCATAAGAGGGTAGCAAGTCCCCTTAGGAATCGGTGTTTATACCAATACACGGAATAAGACAGAAAATGTACCAATAAACCACGAAAAATCTAGGAACAACATCCCATGTCATGATCCAACATATACTAGTCCGTGAACTATCGTGACTGAAAATCGAATAAGACACTACAACTGAATCGGATATAGCAAATATCAAGACAATAAAAACTATCAGTGAATGTACTCGCCTATGGTCCTGAGCTGATAAGGTGAACAGATGCTCAGAGTAATCACAGACCTAAAGATGAGATACCATGAGTCCAAACAGGATTTAATAATGAAAGAAAAGCTAATCTAGTCATGATATACAAGTCTAAGTCAAAACTAGGTCAAACTAAGTCACACCAAGCTAAACTAGGTCACACTAGAACAACCAAGGTCAAACAAGGTCACAGGAAGTCAATCCAAGTCAAACTAGGTCAATCTGGGTCAAAGGTTTACTTACAGTTAACTTTTGGTTCAAAAAGTCAACTTTTGGTCAACGGAGGTCAAGACTGAGTTAACCCTGGGTCAACCCTAGGTCAAACTAGTCAAGTGTTGACTAACAGTTGATTTTCAGTCAACTGGTCAACTCTGGTTTGGTTTCGGTCAATTCTAAGTCAAGTGTTGACTTGAAGTTGACTTTCGATCAAAAAGTCAACTTTTGGTCAACGGAGGTCAAGACTAGTCTAAACTACCCTTATCTAGTCATTACCTACCAAGACAACCTATTTCTATGCCCATCTTAGAAGTCAAACTTAAAATCTTAATAATACCCTATTACCTATATTTACCCTTCACAAGATAAATACCAATACCTTGCCCATTACAAAGAAAACCCCTCTAGATCTCAGGATACTAGCCTAGGCTTCTTAGGGTAGCTAGATACTATCCTATCTAGGGTTTACCAACCAAGAAATCTAGGGTTCTTGGACATCTAGTCCATCTTATCTTCCATGTTGGTCATCCCAACATTACCTTAGGGTATCGTCATGATACGCTATGGTATCTTGAGATACCACACCCTACTCTCTACCAACCTTCCTAGTTCACTCTCCCATACTCTCCTAGTATCTAGGTTAGCCACTCTAACTAGTCTACTAGGATACTAACTTAGTTAGGACACTAACTTAACCAACTCACTACTAACACTAACACAACATCAAGCTAACACCAATACTCACTAACCCCTCTAACTAGATACTTACCCACACTAGACACTACCCAACTAGGCACTAACTAAGGGTTTATATAGGCTTCTAGTGGATCAATTTGTGGGGCATACTTGTATGTAGGAGTTTTGGAATAATGGATGCATGAGTGAATGGTTGAATGAATGGATAGGATGTGTATTGATATGTGAATGGAATGATGAAATGAAAATGGAAAAATGAATGAATGAGAGGATGAATAAAATCATGAAAGGATGAATGATTTAAAGTGTGAGTGAATGAAGGGTGTATGAGTATATATATGAATACTTAAATGAATGGGTTAATGTGTGGGCTGAAATTGGATTGAATGGACTGATTTTTAGGTGATATGGGCTGATTACATGGCTGTCAATGGGGTCATATATGGGCTGGAATGTGGCTTATGTAGGGGCTGATTTATAGGTGATATGGAGGCTTATATATGGGGTGATATGTGGCTAAGTGTGGCTGAATGTAGGGGCTGTTATGGATTGAATATAGGGCTGAACATCTAGCTGTTGTCCCCTGTGACAGCAGCTCCCCCCACCACTTGCTCACTCTCTCACACTCTAACTCTTTCTACATCTCTCCATCTGTCACGACCCGCACCCTGAAGAGGGGCACGAGTACGTGGTTACATCCAGCCTACGCCGCAGTATCGGCAGTAGAACGCTGTATATAGGGTCTGTAAATACTACGACTAAAACAGATAAAGGTACCTGTACAGTATATACACTCCGAATGGAGGTGACATAGTAATACAGTCTCAATCACATATATCAAAACTAAGGTAGATAGCATGAAAAGGAAATATGATAGATAAAACAGGAAATGAGTCCAAGATCCACAAGTCAGAGCTATACACAAACATCCAGTCTCAGAAAATATATATAATAGATACTACAACTAAAATGTACTAGCTGGCTCGCAGGCCAGGCAAACCTAACTAAACTATGCTACTCAGGGTGAGTAAAGTCTAGTGGCTCTACCAATAAGCCACGGTCTAACTCTAATCCATCAGACTCGACCCCATAGTAGGTCGGGCAATCAGCCTCTGAATCATCTGTAAAATTTGTCAACGGTATCCTGTCAGGAAAATGAGCAAGTACAAACACCAACAGCAGTTCCATATGAATTGAAAATTCTATAAGAGACAGTGTAATAAAATACAAGACAAAATTAACTGGAAATATATATATCATGATGTGAGTACTGAAAAGGACGATGATATGAATGTATATAGGGCGACTTGGGAACTATTCGGAAACCGAGTTACAACCCCTAAACCAAACAAGGACCGGGGCTGTAACCCTTCTCCCGAACAGAACTTAGTCACCAAGATAATAAATATAAAAGGTGCCTTGAATTATTAGTGTGTTATGTGATCGGCTTGGGAAAAATATGCTCAGGCTTTCCATCCGACCGGCTATAAACCCTGTATACAATAGAACGATAAGGCCAGTCACCATGGAAAGCTATGAACCGTATAGGGTAAGGCTTTACCCATCGTGAGGCGAGGGTATAGATATGAACCATATGTACCATAGAATTATGTGGGAATTTGATCACACAACCACTAATAACTCCCCTATCCCCGAATAGTACAATGGATCTGGACATGACACGTTATGACACGGGATTCCATAAGAGGGTAGCAAGTCCCCTTTTGAAATTGGTGTCTATACCAATACACTGAAATAAGATAGAATATGTACCAATATACCATGTAACTCTAGGAATAACATCCCATGTCATGATCCAACATATACTAGTCCGTGAACTGTCGTGACTGGAAATCGAGTATAACACTACAACTGAATTGGATATAGCAGATATCAAGACAATGAAAACTATCAGTGAATGTACTCGCCTGTGGTCCTGAGCTGATAGGGTGAATAGACGCTCAGAGTGATCACAGACCTAAAATAAGATACTATGAGTCAAACAGGACTAAATACTGAAAAAGGAAGCTAATTCAAGTCATGAATGCAAGTCTAAGTCAATCTAGGTCAGACTGAGTCACACTAGGTCATACTGGCTCATACTAGGTCATACCAGGTCACTGGGAGTCAATCCAAGTCAAACTAGGTCAAACGGGGTTAAAGGTTGACTTATAGTTGACTTTTGGTCAAAAAGTCAACTCTGGTCAACTCTGGTCAACACTGAGTCAACCCTGGGTCAACTCTAGGTCAAACAAGTCAAATGTTGACTAACAGTTGATTTTCAGTCAACTGGCCAACTCTGGTTTGGTTTCGGTCAAATCGGGTCGCTTAAAGGCTAAGTTTGACTCTCGGTTGACTTTTGTTGACTTTTGGTCAAAAAGGTCAACCGACGTCAAAACTAGTCTATGAGCACCCTAGTTGATCATTACCAACCAAGGGAATCAAGTTCTAACCCTATCTTAGACTCCAAACACTAATACCCTATTCCTAGGCAAAACTCACATTACCCTACCAAGGTAAATCCCGATACCTTGCCCAATACCAAAGAAACCCCGCAATACCCAAGGTACTAGCCTAGGCTCCTTAGGGTAGCTAGATACCAACCTATCTAAGGTTTATCTACCAAGAATTAGGGCTATCCTAGGTATCTAGGCTATGTTAGGATACATGTATATTGGTTTACCCTATTACCTAACCTATATCTTGTATTACCCTCATATCTACCCAATATCATATATCTTCACTCACACACAACACTCACTTATCACCCATGATACCACACTTCTAGGTCCACTCCTAGGCTTTTCTATAGACTCTCACACAAAGGGATTTGGTTCACTCCTATAGGCTATTAGATATACCCCTCTAGGCTCTCACACACACACACAAACACAACCTCAAAACACACACACACAGCTAATAAGGGTGGACAGGTTTTGAGGGGAAAATGAGGACTGAATAGGATGTATTGTTGGACTGGTTTAGAGTGATTTGGACAGCCTCTTGGGTTTGTTTGGGGACAGCCAAGGGGTTGACATTTGAGGGTGTTTAGGATGGTTCAAAACTGAAATTTGAGGACAGCTATGTAGGCTAAATGGGACTGAATATTTGGACTGTCAAAGGGTGTATGTTGGGGACTGATTTGAAGGCAATGTGGACTGATTTTGAAGTGAAGGGGACTGCACATTGGTGGGTGTTTAAGGACTGTCAAGGATGAATTAAGGACTGTCATATGGAGGTGTATAGGACAGCAATGAAGAGTTTAAGGGGCTGTTATTTGGAGTGTCATATGGGGACTGATTTAGTGTGGTTTAGGGACAGCCATCAAGGCTACATATGGACTGCCATATACTGAGTTTAGGGGGGGTTTATGATGGCTGGAAATGGGGCCTTATTAGGACTGTTAAGTGGCCAAAATATGGACTGAATGTAGACTAAGTCATGGCTGATTTCAGGACAGCATTTAGGGGCTAATGAAAGCCATTAGATGGACTGAAATGGGGGTGTATGACAGCCAAAGGGTGGGGGGAAAATCTGGACAGAATTGGTAATGTAAGGGCTGTCCTTGGAAAGTCCAAAGGGACAGGTTTTGGGGCTTGTACTGCTGTTGTTGGGCAGTAAAGGATGGGTTTTCCCCCCTCCCTAACACTCCACTCATCTCTCTCTATATCCACTCTCTTATCTAACTCTCAACCTCTCTCAACCAAATCATCAAACACCACCACTACACTAACATACACACAAACACTCATACTCCCAGGCTCCTGGCCGAACCTGTGTGGCTTCCCCCAACACCAACACAAAGCCACACACAACACACCATAGAATATATACACTTATATATATATATAACCATATATATATATATATATACATACATATATATATATAATGATATATATATAACCATATATATATACATATAGATTATAGAAATATGATACATTAAGATACATTGGCAAACACATTCTAAACACATGGTAAAAATCTGGAATAATATTAGAACACACTAAAATCAATGCACAAACAAATACATGTGTCCAAATAGGGGATTTTCCCATTAGGACACGATCCTACACATTGGACACCTCTACAAATGCCCAAATGGACACGAAATGGACACCAATGGGCACCAAACCATGGGGGTCATTCCTATAGGTCAAAATGAATCTAATGCATGAGAGAAATGAGAAGGAGAAGGGATTTATACCTCCCGGTGACTCGAATCGATCCCGAAATGCCACCGACACGTAGGAATCCCAAACGGACATGAACGAGCTACGAATCCTCTCAAACTTGGGGAGCTCCTTCCTTGGCTTGAATGGAGAAGGAATGATGAAGATTTGGTGAAGAAATGGGAGGATTTGGTGGAGAAATTTCTAGGGTTTGCTCTCTAGAAAAAATTGGGGAAGAACAAGAGAGAGAATGGAAAAGGAAATAATGAAGTGGCTAATCCCTATCCATACCAAAAGTGGCCAGCCAATATGGGTGGTTTTGTCCTATTATGAAAAGTCCAAAAGCTCCTTTTTTAGTCTATTTACTAATACATTGGTAAGGGGTTAAGTCGGGGGTAGTTTGGTCAATCCTAAAACACTAATCCATATTAATACTAACCAAAATAATTAGTCTAGTCACTAACTAAAATAACTAACATGTGGGCCATGGCTAACTAGTGTGTGGGCCCGCTAGAGTCAAAACTACCCCGGGTCCCCGATACAAGTCGGAATGAGTTAAAATTCGAACCCGACTCAAATAACCCCAAAATATTACAATAAATAAATAAATAATTCCAAAATAATTAAAAATAAAAAATGACAAAAATACTCCTGTTTCTGGAAACTGGGGGTAACACCATCTCAAACTCACTCTCCCACACACACACACACACACACACACACACACATATATATATATATATATATATATATATATATATATATATATATATATATATATATATATATATATACATATGCACAGACACACACACACACACACACACACACACACACACACATATATATATATATATATATATATATATATATATATATATATATATATATATATATATATATATATACATATGCACAGACACACACACACACACACACACACACACACACACATATATATATACATATGCACACACACCAATATATACATATATACACACACCCACACATATATATATACATATATATGAATGTGAAAAAAAAAAATATACATATATATGAATGTATAGAGAGAGACATATACATATAAATATATAACCATGAAAATATTTATATAGATTATGATACATTAAGAGCAATACTCTAGGAATCTAAAATCTGAAATTAAAATAGAAAATATTCATCAAATAAATCACAACCACATGAAGTGTCCAATATTGGGGGTTTCCCACATGGACACAAAGCACAACACAAAGGACACTCCTATAACCTCCAAATGGATACGAAATGGACACAAATGGAGACACAACCATGGGGGTCATTCCTACGGGTTCAAAATATTCCTATATGCATATAGTGGTGGATTAGAGGAGAGATTATACCTTCCGGGAGAGAGATTCCAAGATAAACCCTTCCGACACGACAGCGACACGAAGTGGCCTCCAAATGGACACAAACCAAAGCCAAATTCTTCCAAACTTGGCTAGCACCCTCTATCCATGGAGTAGAGGAGAAATGAAGAAGATTTGGTGGAAGAAATGATTGATTTGGAGATGAAATCAATGGGAACCTTCTCAAAAATTTGGGGAAGAACAAGAGAGAGAAAATGGATGGATAATAACAAATGAGAGGATGACTCCACCCCTCCTCCTATGGCTGCCATGTGTGGGCTAGGTGTCCCCTATAGGAAAGTCTAAAATACCCCCATTTGTCCTATTTGATTTAAATTAGGAATGGGCTTAAGGTTGAGGCTAATTTAGTCTAGTTTAAAGGCTCTAATTAAACTTAACCTACCCATGAATAATTACTCTAATTCACTAACTAAAATAATGTCATGTGGGCCATGCCTGACTAATGAGTGGGTCCCACTAGAGTCAAAACTACCCCGGGTCCCCGTTACAAGTCGGATTGAGCTGAAATTCGAACCCGACTCAAATAACCCCAAAGCAATATCATAAATAATAAAATAAATTTTAAAAATATAAAATAACAAAAAATCCCTGTTCCTAAAAACTGGGGGTGACAGTTGTGTTGCCAAGTATAGGCCAAGACGTCTCTGTCCTAAAATTTATCCTAAGGCAAGACTAGAAAGACAATCAAAAAGGGAATTAAGCTGCACAAAAGTAAATGAACGTGTCGGTTTTGTATGGGTGGGCGAGGAGCTCACTCCACCAGTACAGTTGAGTACTGACACCCATACAGTTTTCATGTGTAGGCACAGGTAAAAGCCCGATGGCGCTAAGCTCGCTTGGATGCGTCGAGACACGGAGTTCCTTAGCATTTTGAGGCGTGCGGCCGCATGGAGTAAGAACTTATATGGAACATAATGTATGGACATCGCCATTCCGAAGAATCTGTCACTCGTCGCCTTGAAGCTTGTATTGAGAAATGAGAGAGAGCAGAGTGACTTATAATATGAGAGAAAAGTGAGCTTGAGAGACTTGTAATTTGGCATCGTGCCCACATTGTAATCTTTGTTCAATATCAATAAAAGAGTATTTTGTGTGACTTGTATTTTGCCTCAAATTTCTGTTGTTGACTATTCAATGTTTCTGCTTGGGACTTCTGTGTGACGACCCTCGTCGCTTAGCCTGTAATCGACCGTTATGGACCTACCTTGCGTGAGCGCAATCTAGGTTCACGCGACATCACTCCTTAGCGAAGACAATTGCATCTACGGGAGTGGGGCGTGACAAAAAGGCATAACCATAAACTCATATACGCCATACCTCGTGATGCATGCCGTCTTAGCCTCGTCGTCCTCCGTAATCCGGACTTGATAATACCCCCAGTGTAGATCAAGTTTGGAGAAGTATCTTGCGCCTCTCAATTGGTCGAACAAGTCCGCCACCAACGGGATGGGATATTTGTTCTTGACGGTCACCTTGTTAGTGCGCGATAGTCGATGCACAAACGAAGGCTTCCATCATTCTTCTTCTGGAGCAGCATCGGTGCGCCATACGGGACCTTCGACGGTCTGATGAATCCCGTATCCAGCAGCTCCTTGAGTTTCCTTTTCAACTCGTCTAGCTCGGGTGGGGCCATGCGATATGGAGCCATGGCGGGCGACTTCGTGCCCGGCTCCAACTCGATGGCATGGTCTACCTTCCTCCGCGGAGGTAGCCTTTTGGAAACTCCTTCAGCATGACGTTTTCGAACTCCACAAGGACGTCATCGATCTCAGGCAGAAGATCCCCCTGCACGGGCGCCTCCTCTGTCTTGAGCACTGCAAGGTAGGTCATCTCTCCGTGTCGCATTCTCTTCTTGAGTTGTAAGGCGGAGAGAGCCTTCCCATTCATAAAATTACCTCGTGCAAGAGTCACCATATACGGGGAGCTCTCCTCCATGATTCCGACGACTCCCAGATGCGACATTGGGACCGCCTTTGCCGAAGTAAGGAAGTCCATCCCAAGGATCATGTTGAAGTCATCCAGTGGCACGGCCGTGAGACTGGTGACACCCGTCCAGTCTTCCAATTGGATCTTCACGCCTTTGGCTACCCCCTGCACAGGGCGCACCTTTGAACTGACCGCCTTCATCTTGCTTGAGTCTTTTTCAAGCATCAGACCCAAGCGCTGGACTTTTGCGTCCAAGATGAAGTTGTTGGTTGCCCCTGTGTTAACCATCGACCTCGTGTTGTGGTTGTTGATTTTTACGTCCACGTACATCAGTTCTCGATTCGGGACTTTGGTCACGACTGCCTTGCTCTTCAAAGCGTTCAATAGGCACAGGGCACACATGTGAGCCCCCATATTAGGCTCCTCGTCCTCACCTTCTTGCATTTGTTGGTGCAGTCGCATGCGAAGTGATTTCCACCGTACACAAAGCACTCGATCTTTCGCTCTGTCGGAGGCTTCGTAGGATGCTTGTCCTTCGACGGGGCTCCCTTTATGTTGTTTTTTTTGTCTCCCCCACCGTTGAACTTGGTGGTGGTCTTTGTCTTGTGCTTGGAAATATCGCTCCGTCGATACTCCATCATCTTTTTAGCCGCTGCAATGGCCGTGTTCAGATTTGTCATATGTTGCCTCTGTAACTCTTGTGTCACCCTCACTTTTCCAAGTTAGGGGTAAAATGGTAATTTTCTATTTTATAATATTTTTTGGAAATTTTATTTCATGAATATTAATATTTAATGATTATAGGAGTCGGGTTCGAATTTTATCACATTCCGAGTTAATTCGGGACTACGGAGAATTTCGACTTGAGTTGTGATTAGCATGTTAATTAGCCATGGCCCACCCAAACTTAACTTTTAGGTTTAGGAGTTTGGACTAATCCCACATGAGTATTTAAGCTTAATTATGATTTTTATTTAATTTTAGCTAACCCACAAAACCAAATTTGGACTTAACTTAGCATAGAAGTTAAGGGAGGGGCAAACTTGTAATTTCAAGTGCCCCAACCCTTCCCTTTATGGCCAGCCACCCCCTCCCCATTTATTTCTTCTTCTCCACTTCAAAATATCACAATTTTCTTCTTCTTCTTCTTCTTCTCCAAGCTTTTCTCAAAATTTAGAATAGGTTTTCCCTAGAAATCATCTCTAAATAATTCCTTTTTCTCCAATATTCTTCCATAGAACTCTTCCTCTATCCCAAGTAGTGATTCTCCAAGCTTTTGGGAGCAAGAAGTGAAGTGGGTGTGTCCTAAATAATTCGTTGTGTCGGAGCCGTGTCGGAGGACTTTTGGATTGGGAATCCATCTCCCGATAGGTACAACATATCCTCTAATCTATTCTTTTCATCATGTAATCTAGGTTGGACCATGTAGGATTGATTTCCATAGTTGTGTCCCTATTCGTGTCGAGTTTGAGTCCGTTTGGAGTGTCCTAGGAGAAGTTAGAGTTTGTGACCGTGTCCTTGAGTTTCCCCCAAATTTGGACACATTAGAATAATTAGATTTGGCCTCTAAGTGGTTAGGCACTTTTAACTTCTTTATTTAGTGTTTGTGTGTGTGTGTGTCCATATACATATATATGTGTGTGTGTCCATATACATATATATATGTGTGTGTGAGAGTATTTATATATTTATGTATGTGTGTGGGAGTGTGTGTGTTCATATATATATATATATATATATATAGATATCCATATGAGTGTGTGTCTATATATATATATATATATATATATATATATATATATATATATATATATATATATATATATATATAGAGAGAGAGAGAGAGAGAGAGAGAGAGAGAGTGGCTATCCAATGAGCACATCTCCTAAATGAGCACAATTATCTATATCCCTTGGATGTTATCTCAATTCTAATCTAATGGTTAAAATTTTATCCTCTTATTAAGGAAGGGATATAAATAAATATTGACCACAAAAGGAGAATATTAATGATCAGATTCTCTCATTTCCTTTCATTTCGTAGCTTTTTTTAGAAGGTGAATATTAATGATCAAATTTAAAAATAATAATATTAATTCTAATATTAATGTTAATTTATTAGTATTAAAATTAACAATTACATTAAAACTAACACTAAAATTAAATTAAATATTAAAATTAACGTTGATATTAACATTTATATTCAAATTAATATTAACATTAAAATTAACATTAACATTGAAACTAAAATAAATATTAATATTAACATTAACTTTAATATTAACATTAACATTAACATTAATATTAACATTAACTTTAACTTTAATATTAATATTAAGAATAAATTAAAATTAAAATTAAAATTAATATTTATGTTAATTTTAATGTTAATGTTAACTTTAATGTTAATATTAATTTGAATATTAATATTAACGTTAATTTTAATTTTAATATCAATGTTACTTTTAATATTAAATTTTATTTTAGTGTTAATTTTAATTTAATACTAATAAAATTAAGATTAATATTAGAATTAATATTACTATTTTTAAAATTGATCATTAATATTCACCCTCTAAAAAAGCTAAGAAGTGAATCTGATCATTAATATTCTCCTTTTGTGGTCAATATTTATCTATATCCCTTCCTTAATAAGAGGATAAAATTTTAACCATTAGATTAGTTGAGATAACATCCAAGGGATATAGATAATTGTGCTCATTTGCTCATTTAGGAGGTGTGCTCATTGGATAGGCACTATATATATATATATATATATATATATATATATATATATATATATATATATATATATATATGTGTGTGTGTGTGTGTGTGTGTGTGTGTGTGTAGATATGTATGTGTGAGTGTGTGTATTTATATATAGAGAGGGGATGAAAAGAGAGATTGTATGTGTGAGTGATATATATATATATATATATATATATATATATATATATATATATATATATATATATATATATATATATATATATTCTAGTCATAACCCGTGCCCATAGGGCATGGTTCATTTAAGGTATTCCCCCTCAAAATCTTGGACCCCCAATTTTAAACGAACAATAATAATTTTGAGGCCCCCATCAAAATATTAAATCCCAACCACTGCTGGATGTGAATTTTCTTTGGATTCCCCATAAAACCCCACTCTCAATAATGCTCATCCACAACCATTATGAGGCCCCCATCAAAATATTAAATCCCAACCATCAAAATATTAAATCCCCATCTTTGGATTCCCCATAAAACCCCACTCCAATAATGCTCTTCCACATAAAACCCCACTCCCAATAATGCTCTTCCCCATCAAACCCCACAACCGTTGATTCACCAAGATTAAATCCCAACCACTCTTTATCTTGGCACAGTCAGCCCTAGGATTCAAAAACCTTTGTGTTTTGTATAAGAGATTAGAGAATTAGAGAGATTGAGAGAGAGTTTAGAGAAGGAAATAGAGAGAAATAGAGAAGGGAAATAGAGGAGGAAAGGAGAAGGGAAGGGAGAGCAGCCCACATCAGCAAGGGGGGCCAAGGGGCTGCTGCCTCCCCCCCAGAAACAGCAGTAGCAGTAGTAGAAACTGCAGCAGCATTAGCAACATTAGCAGCAGCAGCCAACAGCAGTTTTTCCCCCTTTTGGGCCCCCATTTGACCCCCGTAACCCCCCGTATATACCCCTATATGTATACCTATACATATATATATATATATATATATATATATATATATATATATATATATATATATATATATACCCTATATATTAGCTATATATATACCTATTTAACCCTCTAAATAGCCCCCTAAAACTAGTCCTAAGTATAGGTTGAAAATGAGATTGAATGAGTGAGTGAAATGTTTAGTTAGGATTTTGGTGAAGGGGTGAATTTGAGTTTCGTGATTCAGAACGCATCGAAACTTGGAGAGGACCTAGCTAATGTTAAATAGAGTTTGCAGGTAGGCTCCTAGGTGGAAATCGGAGTTGCGTGTGGGATTAGGAGAATGGTATCGCACCGTACCATTGTGTATCTTGAAATATTCAAGATAACGGGTAAACGGGCGATACGGACCGTAAGATGGACTGGATGTCCACTTACCCTAGGAAACTTGGTAGGTAATGGTTGTATAGGCTAGTACCCTACTACCCTAGGAAGCTCGGGGTGAAATTCCTAAGGAAGGGCCACTTGGCGTCAAGTTAGAATGGTTTAAGGGTAAACGAATAAAGGGTAATCGGGAATTTCAAGATACGGGGTTCGGGTATTCGGATTGACTTGAAACTTGGGTGGCTTGTTAGGTACACCCTACAAATGTCATATTTGAACCGATTTTGGATCGTTTGACCCAGAGTTGACTTTTTACCCAAAAGTCAATAATGAGTCAACACTTTGTCTAATTTTGACCAAATCTAAACTAGAGTTGACCAGTTGACCAAAAGTCAACTATTGGTCAACATTTGACCAGTTTGACCTAGGGTTGACCTAGAGTTGACCAGAGCTGACCAGGGTTAACCAGTTGACTAAAAGTCAACTGTAGGCCAACTCTTGACCCCGTTTGACTTGTTTCGACTTGTTTTGACTTGCTATGACTGGTATGACCTAGAGTTGACTTAGTCTGACTTAGATTGACTTGATATGATTGATTTGACCTAGATTGACTTGACATGACTTAGTGTGACTCAGTGAGACCTAGTTTGACCTAAATTTTATATCTTTCATCATAAATCATTCTTAACTTTGTTAAACCTAAATTAACATTCAAATATCTCATCTTTAGGTCTCTGATTTCCACTCTGAGCATTGATATACCCTACAGCTCAAGACAGCAGACGAGTATATTTACTGATAGTTTTCATTGTCTTGATATCTGCTATATCCGATTCAGTTGTAGTGTCTTACTCGATTTCCAGTCACGATAGTTCACGGACTAGTATACGTTGGATCATGACATGAGATGTTGTTCCTGAATTTTCTTGGTATAAATGTACATTTCCTATCTTATTCCCTGTACTTGTATAGACACCGATTCCTGAGAGGGAGTAGCTATCCTCTTAGGGAATCCCGTGTCATGACGTGTCATGTCCAGGTCCATTATACTACTCGGGGATGGGGAATTATTAGAGATTATGTGATCAAAGCCCCATGTCACTATTTTGCTTGTGCCACTCTCACCTCACATAGGGTGTAGCAGATACCTCCATGTCCATGTTATCCAGGTTGGCCGGCATAACTTTCCGTTGAGGTCACCGTGGATTGCCGGGCCAAGTGGATAACCCTACCATGATTCCCTTGCCGATCACATGACGCTCTAATAATTTAAGACACATTTTATATTTACTTATCTTATCATATATCCTGTTCTGTTCTACATTCAGTACTTTCTCACCATGTTATGATATTCAGTTACTCACATGTTTTACATGCCTTTATATTGTACCTTGATTGAAAACTAAGTTCTGCTCGGGAGAAGAGTTATAACCCCGGTCCTTGTTTGGTTTAAGGGTTGTAACTCAGCTTCCGAACGGTTCCCAAGTCTTCATATATCTTTGTCTTATAGTTCATTATACTGTTTCTTATAGAATTTGTCAATTCACATGGAACTGCTGTTAGTGCTTGTACTTGCTCATTTTCCTGACAGGATACCATTATGATATATTACAGATGACTCTGAGGCAGACTGCTCGACCTATTATGGGCTCGAGATAGATGGAGTAGTCCAGGACCGTGGCCTTATAGTAGAGCCACTAGACTTTGTACTCCCAGAGTAGTGTAGATTAGCTAGGTTTGACTGGACTGCGATCCAGCTAGCATTATCAGACTGTAGCTTCAATGTTATATTTTGAGACCCTGTGATGTTGTGTATATCTGGGCTTGTGTTGGATCTTGGACTTATTTCCTGCTTTACCTATCATATTTTCTTTCCATGCTATCTACCTTAGTTTTGCTTTGTGATTGAGACTGTATTGCTATGTCACCTCCATTCGGAGTGTATATACTGTACAGGTACCTTTATCTGTTTTAGTCGTAGTATTTACAGACCCTATATACAGCGTTCTACCGCCGATACTGCGGTGTAGGCTGGACGTACCCACGTGCTCGTACCCCTCATAAGGGTGCGGGTCGTGACACATTTTTGTGGTGGCCCACGTAGGTCTGGTGTCGCAATTAGTGCGATCTCGTAATGGTGCTCGACTTAGAGTACTAATTACGAGCCTGCGATTAGGACGTAGGACCTAGGATATGATAGGAGTTTCTCAAACACACCTAGGAAAACTTCCGATCTTTTGATTATCATGATTACTCCCCTTGTATTAAATTAACTGTCCTTCTTTGATAATATCTTCTCATGTGCCATATTGATCTCTTTGCTACAATTCGTCTCCAGGATGATGAAGACGCACCCGCAGGCCACTGGATCGAGTAGCTTACCCGAGAGATCAGACCAGGCTGAGGAGGAGGTTCACGAGACTGCCCCCAGTGATTCCACTTTCCCAGAGGCCCTGGTAGTTACACAGGGAGGTCTACCACCTCCACCCCAGAGGGTTTCGGTCGCCGTTCCTGAGATACTGCCGCCACCACCTCCGATACCGACGGATACATACCATATGTTCCTTCTCCTTCAGCAGATGATGGAGACTCAGCGAGCCCAGGCAGAGGCATCGCAGCGCCAGACGGAGGCGTCACACCGCCAGACTGAGATGCTGAGGCAGAGCATGGAGAACTCGCATCAGCTTGTACTGGCGGCCGTGGAGAGAGTGGCACCGGGTACGGTACTGGGCCCTACCGGCCAATAGCCGTATCAGCAGCAGTCTAGGCCAGGGAC